>VMDO01024052.1:0-30432 GCA_007922755.1 Pedetes capensis
GGGTGCGGGCCGTGTGCAAACGCAGCGCAGAGGCCGGGCAGGGCCGCACCCCTCCTGTGCCGCGCGGGGCTCCGCGGTGACGAGGCTGCTCCTGGGGGCGCAGACCCCGCCTGGCTCCTGCAGCCCCGGAGGCCCTCACCCTGGGCGCTCGGCTCCCCTCAGAGCTGGGCGCCGCGCCCGCCTTTCCCGCGCGCCCCGCCCTGCGGGAAGCTTCCCTGGGGGCGGGGCTGCGAGCGGGCCGCTTCTGCCGCGGGGGGGCGGGGGTCGCCGCGGAGCCGCGCAGGGGCTCAGGCCCCCTGGGGTCGTGGCGCGCAGTGCCGGGTGCGGGCTGCCAGCCGAGGTTTCACCCGCGCGACCCCTGGCGGGAGTCAGTGGAAGGCGCACCGAGGTGATGCCCCGGGGAGGGAGACTCACTGGGAGTCCAGTCAGGAGGGACCTGCCGGGCGGGACACAAACGCACCGTGGAGAGGGTGGCCCCGTGAAGTGCAGCCGCCTCCCCAAAAGTGCGTGTCACCTCCAGCAGATGGCGTGACCCTCGCCAACTGGAGACTGGGTCCCCCCTAGATCAATGAGCTTCATATTCAAATAACTTACAAAAACTTCTCCCTCTTCATCTAGCAAAAGGAAGAGGTGGTGGGAGAAGGAGGGAGAGGAGGTACAAGGAGGAGTCAGGAATGAGAGCGAGGGCTACCTCAACGTAAACAGCCAACTTTAATAGTTTGGGAAATAATTATAATACCAATAATACCAAAGAATGGTAAAAATACAAATGAGCTAGATTATTCATGTAATACTGCTGATAATGTAAAAAGATAGAGCACTACAGAAGAAAGTTTGGGCCTTAAACATAATTGGGATGTAAGAGTATATAGAAAATTAATCCCACAAAAAGTCATGCAATGTAGAAGAAAGGCAAGGAGGTACACAACAGGGTAAGGGGGAAGTTACCTTTGCAATGTACAATGAAACGTGTATATGGAAATGTCACAATGAAATGAATGTCAGAATGAAACACATTAAGTTGTACATTAAAAATTTCCAATTAAAAAAAAAACACCTTCTCCCTCTTTGCCTTTAAACACTTCTTCCCTCAACCTATTCCAGTCCTCTCATGTTTTACCTTGAGATACATATTCCCATGACAATACTCTTATTCTCAAGTAAATATTATTCCTTGGTGAATGTCTGATTGTTATTTAGGTTGACATCCTTCAATATCAAAAAGACCCAAACTAAAAACTACTTAAAAAAAATAAAATATTTAGTAAATTGACCAAATACATTGCAAACCCTATGACGGTTGCTATGAGTCAGACCCCACTTGTTGGTAGGCGCCAACCAAACCAAACATTGAATCTTACTGGTAGAGTGCACTAGGCAGAAAAAAAGGGAATACAGGGGCCTGTACAACCATCAAACCTCCCAGCCAGCCACTTAGCAGCCATGTACTTCCCAGCCACCTGAGACATGAATATCAATGACTACCACGCTTCCTCTGTGACAAAAGCCTTGCTTGATCTGGTGGTCATTGTTTCCCTGGTAGATAATATCCTTGCAAACAGCATGGTTGCTAGGAGAAAGAAAAAGTTTTAAAATCACTCCTGCATTCAGCCAGGAAGGATGATAAAGACTATGTGAGATGTGCACCAGCCCCGCAGTTGAAGAGGGGGTTCTGCTCCCAGACTCAATGGACCCTACTCAATGGCACCTAATAGTAACAACTTATTTTCTTTTCCTTTTCTTTTAATGGGGTTAAAAGCTGGATGGGCATGTCTTGAAAGCATAGCATTTGTATTCATCTTGTATATTTAAGTTCCCCCTAACAGAATCTTTGATTCTCTATAAACCTGGAGGGGTCTGCCTTTGTCCAAGTTTGCCCCATGCTACTGGAGGATGGTTCTTGCTCAGAGAGTTTTTCCAACAATGGATTAGCCTTAAGGGAGCTGACCAAGACATGGAATTAGTGAGTGAGGCACAGAGGGGAAATCCCAGGATGTCTGTGTTTCTGAGGACCAGTGGCCCATATAGTTGAAGCATGCTGAACTCTGAACAAATTTGGGAAGTCCCAAGTAAGGCCTCAAGGCCTCGTCATCCTGTCTGAGACACTGAAAATAAGGCCTGGCAGTAAGGAAGGGCAAAGGATGGCCCCTGTTGTGGGTAGGGGCAGCATCAAGGGATGTGGAATGAGTAGAAGGGAAAGCAAAGAAACTGGAAGAGGAACTGACATTAGGGAAGATAAGCAGAGGGTGGCACTCTGCTCTCAGCGTCCCTACATGCCATAGGGCTAGCCCGAGAGAAGTTAAGGATGAGGGGGTTGGGTGGGAGAAATTAGAAACTGCATGTGGGTATACTTTGTTATAGGGAAGAAATCCTCCCAAAAGTCTGTGCCATCCTGTTAGGGCAAAATGGGAATGCTAAAATCACTGATTGAGTTGGAAAGTAAGACAGACTGAGGCAGGAGCAGGAGATGGGAGGGGGAAGAAAGAATATACAAGGTCTGGCCTCTTGTAGTAAACTAAAGACTGACTGTGGGCTGAGGTTTAGCTCAGTTGGTAGAGCACTCTGTGCACTCTGAATCTCTAGGTTTGATCCCTCGCACCACAAAAAGGGGAAAAAGACCTGGCAGCCCACTCTTAAACAATCAGCCATTGAAAACCCTATGAGTATCAGAGAAGCACTGACATAGTGCTGGGCATGGCACAATGTCGACGAGTATTTCATCTGTTGTACACTGGGTTGCTATGAATTGGACCCAACTGGGCAGCACTTAACAATAGCAACAACAAAGACTGACCACATGCAAGGACACATTGGATCCAGAGCACCTATCAGGAAACAGGCAGCTTTCAGGAACTCGTGCTGCTCAACTAGTGGAGATTGCTGCTAACTTTCAGCAATAACTTACTCAGCATATCTGTATGGCTGGTGATGTAATGGGTTATGGGTGGAGAGGTCGTACTGCTCCCCAGCCAAGAAGCAGAAAAGATGAATAGTCTAACTACCTATCCTGCTTTACACCCGAGCTTACTTTCAGTGAAGTGACTTAGACCCCCACTTGCTGCTGGATAAAGCTATTAGCTAAGTGTTGGTAAGCATGGTCCAGTGAGGGGAACTTCACAGGCAGCATTCTCAACTGGAAATCTATAGAGGAGATACAGCAGAACCTAAGAAAATTAGGAGTGTTCCAGGCAGTGTAGGGCTGGGATTTACCTCCGTTGGTAGAGTGCTTGCTCTGTGCACTCTGAGGTCTTGGGTTTGATCCCCAGCTATCACAAAAAAAGGGGGGGGAGGGAGTAGGACCTGACATCCCACTTCTGAAACAATTAGCCACTGAAAACCCAACAAATAGCAGAGAAGCACTGACATAGTGGTGGGAATGGCACAGTGTCAGGGAGTGTTTCATTCTGTTGTACATAGGGTCACTATGAGTCGGGCCTGACTCAATGACACCTAACAACAACAACCATTGTTCTAGGAGTGGGCTGCCATATCCTTTTCTTTTGTCTATGTTAGTCTGGAAGCTCAGCTGCAACCTGTCCACCATATGTGGCCCTCCTGCTATCTGAAATCATGGTGGCATAGTTTTCAGCATCACAGCAACACACAACCCCCCACAGCATGACAAGCTGAGAGTCATGTGGGGTACCAGCATTTACTAAGTGTTAATTTACTACAGGTCTCTATGTTTTGATTTCCTCTGCTGTAAAATGGAGAAGAGAGCTGGGTGCAGTGGTGCACGCCTGTAATCCCAGCAGCTCAGGAGGCAGAGGCAGGAGGATCGCAAGTTCGAGCCCAGAGGCAGTCTGGGTATTTTAGCAAGACCCTATCTCAAAAAGTAAAAAAAAATGGGCTGAGGGTGCAGCTCCGTGGTCCAGCACTTACAGAGCATGCAAGCTCGAGGCCCTCGGTTCAACCCCCAGTACTGAAAAGGGGGAGGAGAAGAGAGATATAAGTTTTTTTGAGTATTCAATAGTAACAGTAAATAAATATTAACTGCTCAAAACATCTGTCACATGGTCCAGTGCCCAAAGAATGCTAGTTGTTCTCAGGTAATCTTACTTCCCTGTCAGTACTGATTTGTAATAACAGCCTTATATTTGAGATGGATATTTACTATTATCCTTGATCCTTCTGAATATAGTAGCAATTTTTCTTTGTATGCATTACTCGAGTTTTCTTTCCAAATCACATATGTGCAGCCTGGTAACAGTCCATCATCTCCCAAATTCACCCATGTGAACTGAAGTTCTCAGAAGAGGCTGTAACTGTTTTGAAGATTCTGCTGACTGGTGAATTTACTAGCACTTTGTGATTGTGGAAAGATGGAACATTGCAGATTAAGAGCCAAAACTATCATGGGCTATCTTTAGTCCTCTTAATAGCATTTACTACCAACCTCTGTAAGGGCTGGGGTTTAGCTCAGTTGGTAGAGTGCTGTTCTGTGTTTTCTGAAGACCCTGGTTTGACCCTGAGCTTCATAAAAATGGGAGAAGGATGTGGCAGTCCTCTTTCAAAAACAATCCTTAAACAATCAGCCTTTGAAAACCCTAGGAGGGCTGCTATGAGCTGGACACGACTTGGTGGCACCTAACAAGAACCACCACCAACCTCTGTACTTGACCTCCCATCCTTTTAAGTATAAGGTAAAACTTTGGGAATGTACTGCTAAATTTAGCAGACTGCTACCTTCCACCAACCCTAATGCTAAGACTCTTACAACGTCTGAAACCTGCAAAAGAGATTTTCCCACTCTGCTTATAGCATGCCAGCCTGATTTATGACTTTCTTTTGTTCTGTGACTATAAAAGTTCTTGTAACTTCTTCCTCTGTGGAACATGTCATTAAGGATAATCAGCATCTCTGTTCCTTGCCCATGGTCACTCATAGTTGGCTCAGAATAAACTGTCTTTTATTCTCTTTGGAGCAAAAGCTATGTTTTGTGTTGATATTTAGTAGAATGTTGGGAGGAGTGCTGTTTTTTTGTTTTGTTTTGTGGTACTGGGGGTTGAACCCAGGGCTTTGGGCCTGCATGCTTTGCAAGTGCTGGACCACTGAGCTGCAGCCCCAGCCTTTTTTTTTTTTTTTTTTTTTTTTTTTTTTTTTTTTTTTTTGACTTTTTGAGACAGTGTCTTGCTAAATTACCTAGACTGCCTCTGGTCTCGAACTTGTGATCCTCCTGCCTCCGCCTCCCGAGCCGCTGGGATTACAGACATGCACCACCATGCCCGGCAGGAATGCTGCATTTTAGAAAGCAACAAATAAGCCTGCACTGGGTCTTGAAGGAAAGTATGACTCCCTCCCTCTAAGTGCCTCTGGGTAAAGACTACCATGAGAGATATTCTGAATAAAGACTCATCAGGGCCTTGTGTTTTACCACACAGTGCAAAATGTTTAGCAATGCAAAAGATCCACAAAAGTGTAGTTCCCTCAACAGTAAGTTCCCTGGCCCTTGAAGTAGTGAGAGCATGTGGAGGTTTCATATAAGTGTATAGGTTAACGTGCATGTAGGAGGCAGGTAGCAGTCCAACCTATTTCATTGGCTTGCTGGTAGCTGGACATAGGGCATCTTCCTGCTCTCCCCCAGGGTTTTGTTGCAGAATGTTGTAATGTATGTGCGGCAACTGATAGCACATGGGAGAGGTAAGAGAATGTGGTAAGAGCACTTTTGCCGCACTCAACCTATTGCTGTGGTTCCGGTTCTGTTTCTGAGGTAAACCAATGTTAAAATACCCCACATGTCTGTCAGCTTGTCATGCTGTGTGGGCTTGTGTGTTGCTGTGATGCTGAAAGCTATGCCATCAGTATGTCAGATCCCAGCAGGGCCACCCATGGTGGATAGGTTTCAGCTAAGCTTCCAGACTAAGTCAGACTAGGGACAAGGACCCAGCAGCCCACTCCTGAAACAATTGGCCATTGAAAACCCTATGAATAGCAGAGAAGCACTGTCAATCTGGAAAATGAGCCCCCTATGCTGGAAGGCATTCAAGAAATAACTGAGGAAGAGTTGTCTCCTCAAAGTAGAGTCAAACTTACTGATGGGAATCGATTATAGCCCCTGGGACCTCGTTTTGCTGATGTGGCATGACTCAAAATGAGAAGAAACATAGTGGTGGAAAAATTGAGCTCGAACATAAAACAATTGTGTGCATGGCACAGTGCTGGGTAGTGTTTCATTCTGCTGTATTTAGGATCTGTATGAGTTGGATATGACTTGACAGCACCTAATTACAACAATGTTAAAATAATGCTTTTATTATTTTCTGTACATGGACTAATCAACCTCATAATAACCTGGATAAGCCCTATTCTCTACATAAGTGAAACAAAGTCTTCAATATCCCTTATAAAATGAATATATCAGTATGATGGAAAAGTTAATTAACTGGCCAGAATGAAATAATTTGACTGAGAGACATTATGATATTTCCCTATGAAAGGTGCCAGGGTCCCCCTTTTAGAGACAGAAGTCCTTTGGTATACCCAAACATCTTTCAGAGCACAGAATCAATTTAGTCCACAAAAGCCTGGGTGACCATATGGAGTGTGTGAAGTACACAGCACTTTGCCTTCCTGCTTTTCCATGTGGGTACCAAACTAGAGAGTCTCCAATCCTAAGCATTTGCTACATTAAGAAAAATTAAAGAATTAATTCCAATCATACCTTTTGCAATAAACTCCTCCTAAAGCCGCATCTGTCTGCAGCTGGAGCACTGTGGCATCCAATGCCATCAGATCTCAGAAGCTAAGTAGGGTCAGGCGTGGTTAGTACTTGCATGGGAGACAAGCTGGGAACACCAGGTGCTGTAGGCTTGGGAGAAGGACCTAGCAACCCACTCCCAAAAATCAATCAACCATTGAAAACTCTGTGAAGAGCAGAGAAGCACTGAGAATAGTGCCAGGCATGGCACAGTGTTGGGGAGTGTTTCATTCTGTTGTACATAGGGTCACTATGAATCAGACCCAAGTCGAGAACATCTAACAACAACATGTTCCAAGCATGATTCTGGTCCTAACTACTTTCCATATAGTATCTCACTTAATTCTTGCAACAAGCCTATGACATGTCTTACTATGATAATTCTCATATTTATTGATTTATTTATTGATTGATTGTGGTACTTGGAGGTTGAATGATAACCAAACCACAGGTGCACTGGCTCCTGTTTCCCAAAGCACCTTCTGATCAATAGCCCTTTATTTCCTTTAGTTTCAATCTCCCTCTTTAGTATAGGATCTCACTCTAAGTTTGGCTTTTGAGCCAGCATCATAAACACAATCAGAGCATTCCTCAAAAAGCAAAATCTAAGAGCCTTACCCTAGATCTAGTGAATCAGAAACTCTGTGGATGAGGCTCAGCCATCTGTTTTAACAAATTCCCAAGGTCATTTAATTCTCAGTAAAGCATGAAAAGCCTGCAGCCTTACCACTGTGGCGTCTGATCCCATCAGATCTTGGAAGCTAAGCAGAGTTGGGTCTGGTTACTACTTGGATGGGAGACTGCCTGGGAACACCAGGTGCTGTAGGCTTGGGAGAAGGACCCGGCAACCCACTCCCAAAAACCAATCAGCCATTGAAAATCCTATGAATAACAGAGAAGCACTGACAATAGTGTGTTGCCTGTTGTGCGTGGGTCGCTATGAGTCTGACACCGACTTGACGGCACCAAACAACAACAAAGCATGAAAAGTGCTAAAATAATGTAGGGGTCCTCAGATTAAGCTACACATTGAAGTCACCTGGGGCTTTGAAAAATTATTTAGAGTAATGTATTTTATTTTATTTTATTTTATTTATTTATTTTTTTGCGGTACTGGGGGTTGAACCCAGGGCCTCGTGCCTGCATGCTTTGCAAGTGCTGGACCACTGAGCTACACCCCCAGCCCATTTTTTTTTTTTTTTTTACTTTTTTTTGAGACAGGGTCTCACTAAGTTACACAGACTGCCTCTGGTCTCAGACTTGCGATCCTCCTGCCTCCGCCTCCCGAGCTGCTGGGATTACAGGCGTGCCCCACCTCACCCAATGTCCTGTATTTTAATTTTTCTATGTATTGGGGAATTCATATAATTAGATGTTGGACAAAACAATGTATTTGTGTCATCAGTTATCTTCTTAGAATATTTTATTAATGAAGTTGAACAGTCTTCAAACTAAATTAATCAAAGAAACTAAATATAGGATTTTTAAACCCAATTTTTCCTCCTCTTTTTCCTTCATTTTTTTCAAATGATTTCCTAAATTTTCAATGTTATTTCACTGAGGTAGGTATACAGTATTAGTTGCCATTATAATATTTTTGTTGTTATGTAATGGTGACTATTACATATGAAATCCGGAGTTGACAAGATATATTCATAATTGGCTTTATGAGCATATGAAGGCTGGCTCCAGTGCAGCCCTGTTCTGACCTCCTAAAACAGGCTGAGAATCAGACTTTATTCTTTGAACAAATTGGTATAAGATTGGATCTCCTATTTCCTTTTTAATTTTTTTAGCATTCACAGGGTTTTCATTGATGAGTAGAAATACAGATCTTATTGCTCTTAAAAACTGAATATCCTATTTCAGAAGAAATATTCTTCTCTGAGGATGATTGGGCCTCAGTCACATTGTAACTTTCAAAAGACACTTTTATTTCATAAATAAGTTTCATGTCATAGGAAACATAAAATCACATGAAAAAGAAATTCAAATGGCAAAAAGAACCTCATGATCCTACTGCCTGAGATAATTCACAGTGATTTTGTCAAATGCAATTGAAGAGGGACTTATGCTTATAGTGATTCACTTTATCTTATACTGAGACATTAATTTAGTCAGTGAATCACATTCACTTCATCTTAAACATTAACAAAATTGCATTAGGAAAATAAAACCCAAAGGAAGAAACTAATTGGAAACATTGCTTTTAGCTAATGAAGTACTTACACATCCGTTTCAGAGTTTCATTAGTTGTAGTTTGGGGAAGTTTTCACCTACCTCACCTGAAAAACACATAGTTTTTATAAGAATGTATAAATGCCAAAGCCATTTAATGTAGGGAAAGCGTTATCATTTCATTGCATTTTCTTCACTAAACACTTCATGGGGCTGGGATTTAGCTCAGTTGGTAGAGCACCGCTCTGCAGTCTCTGAGGCCCAGAGTTCAATTCCCAGCACTGCAAAAATGGGAAAAGGACATGGCAACCCATTCCCAAGGCAATCCCAAAACAATCTGCCATTGAAAACCCTATGAGGGTTGCTATGAGTCAGACAGGACTCGACGGCACCTAACAACAACAAACACTTCATCAAAATTTTCTAGAATTCTTGAAGTCTGAGGATAAAAAGATGACCAAGGCAATATCTTGCTAGTAAGGAGCTTAGTAAAGGAGAAGCAAATTGAAATATCTACCAGATGGTAAGGGTGATTAAAAAGATTCTAAGGAACACAATGAAAGAGTTAAGCATCCATTCTGGATAGGAGACAACATCAATGAGAATGGTATAACTTGCCTTTCTCTACCCCCCCCTTCTCTCTCTCTCTCCCCACCACCCCCTCTGTCTCACCCACCCCCAATTTTCTCCCTTTTATTCCCTCTCTCCTTTTGTCTCTCCTTCATCCCACACCCTCTCCTTTTGTGTATAAATTATAAGAAGGGTCAAATTGAGACAGATCAGGGGGAAACACCACTCCCTGGAGCACTGAGCAGGTGTTAAGCATTGTAAAAACATTGATAAAATCACCATCGGTGTTAATGATAAGCTCTTCTTGTAAGCAGTCCTTCTAATATTTATTTTCCTATGAATATGCAAATTTTTGGAGGTCAGATAATTTGACTCTCTAA
Source organism: Pedetes capensis (assembly GCA_007922755.1). Lineage (NCBI taxonomy): Eukaryota > Metazoa > Chordata > Mammalia > Rodentia > Pedetidae > Pedetes > Pedetes capensis. The sequence continues at coordinate 9,826 of VMDO01024052.1, forward strand.
TTGATAGCTTTTGGACACTCATTTTTATAGTATGGACTGCCAAAATAACCAACACATCTGTCCTAGAATGCAACCACAGCATTCCTTGGAAGTAAGGATGGCTAGACCGCATCTTACATACTTTGGACATGTTGTCGGGAGGGACCAGTCCCTGGAGAAGGACATCATGTTTGGGAGGGTGGCAGGTCAGTGAGAAAAAGAAGACTCTCATCTAGATGGATTAACACAGAGGATGCAACAATGAGCTTAAACATAAAAATTATCATGTGTCTAGCACAGAATTGGGGAGTGTTTCATTCTGTTGTACATAGGTTTACTATGAGTAGGACTCAACTCCATGGTACTTTACAACAACAACTCTTGGTGCCCTCGCTGCCTTGAGCAAAAGAACTGTCAGTGAAGCAGCCAGCTGAACAACCCTATACAAGTGCCAGCCAGTTTTGAACACTCCATGGATGCTTTGGGGAAGCTACACAATAATGAAGTACAATTACTTGCTCTGGCTCCTGATGGTGTGGCCTCAGCCACAACTATTTCAAGTAGCTTGCACTGGACTTTCTTTGCAATCACATCCATCCAGGCCAGAGGAGAAGCTCTTTCCCTAAGAGCCTGTAGGGGCACTGCTGTGACTGGTGCAAAAGGAATAATGCCATGATTGGTGTACCTACAAACCTTAATTTGCATGAAAGGTTTGCTGTGATTGGTGCAATTGTCACTTCTTTGGCTATAGAAATAGGCTGTTCAACTCACTGGTGAGCTGGCTGGGAAACATTCTCCTGTGTTGTCGTCCCTGCTGTTGCAATATTAAGGCCAATAAAAGGATTTTCTTAAGTGCTCTTTTCTTGCCAACTTTTAGTACAGTGGGCTGAGCTGGTAACAAAAAGAAACAATGGCAGCAAAGACAGCTGGCCAGTGCAGCGACAGCAGAGCAGTCAGCAGGCCAAATAATAATAGCAGCAAAGTGGCTGGCTGGATTCACAGCTGCATAAGAGGTGGAGCTACAAGGCTAGCAGGCAACAGTAGCAGAAGGAACAGGACCAGCAGCAAAAGGAGCAGCCATAGCTGCCTCCTCAGTGGTTGGCAATCATAATAGTGATCATAACATAACAACAGACAGCTGAAAATTTCAAAGGAATGACTAGAGCAGGAGCAAGAGGGACAGCAGAAGTAGAGAGAAGGTGTGAGATGGAGAAGAATTGAGGCTGAAGAAGGAAAGAAAAGTGTAAAGAGCCAGAGAAGAGAAATTGCAACCTTTGGTCACCAAAAGAGTTTCAGGCACTGTCAAGTCTTTAGGGCCAAGGTTCTCAAACACTTTAGGCCCTGGAGCTATTAGTGCTGGCCACTATCAAAGGCTGAGGAATACCTAGGCTTGGAAGCTACTACGGCAGCTGCTACTCAAAGCTAAGGAAACCTGCTGCCTAGGCCTAGAGGCTGCAATGCTAGTCACTGGCAAGGGCTGAGGAATCCCAACTTCCTGGGCCTACCCAAAGGCTGCAACATTTACAGGGCTTGTTGTTGTTACGTGCCTTCCAGGAGTCGGTATCTGACATAGCGACCATCATAGGGTTTTCAATGGCAGACTATTTTGGAATTGCCTTGGGAGTAGATTGCCAGGTCCTTCTCCCATTTTTGCAGTGCTGGGAATTGAACTCGGGACCTCAAAGACTGCAGCACAGTGCTCTACCAACTGAGCTAAATCACAGCCTACAGAGCTTAGAGTCCCAATAAATAAGACCTACATAAGATTTGCCTAAGTATACGAGAGCCATGGTATAACCTTGAGTATATCCCAGCTGAGTTCAGAGACCACCTCAAAAATAGGTTTAATGCATTCAACACAAATGACAGGAGACCAGAAGAGTTGTGGCCTGACATAAAAGATATCATTCAAGAAGGAAGCAAAAAGTTCTTAAAAAGACAAGAAAAAAAGAAAAGACCAAATTACATGTCAAAAGAGACACTGGACCTTGCCCTTGAATGTCCAGCAGCTAAAGCAAAAGGAAGACATGATGAAGTTGAGGAACTAAACAGAAAATTTCAGAAGGCAGCTTGAGAAGACAAAAACAAATATTATAATAACATGTGCAAGGAGCTGGAGGCAGAAAATCAAAAGGGAAGAACGCACTCCGTGTTTCTCAAGCTTAAGGAAGCGAAGAAAAAATTCAAGCCTCGAGTGGCAGTAGTGAAAGATTCTACAGGGAAAATATTAAATGATGCAGGAAACATCAAAAGAAGATGGGAAGAATAAACAGAGTTAATATACAAGAAAGAATTGGTAGATGACCCACCATTCCAAGAGGTTGCATATGAAGAGGAACCAATGCTGTTGAAGGGCGAAGTGGAAGCTGCCTTGAAAGAACTGGCAAAACACAAGGCTCCAGGAATTGATGGGATACCAATAGAGATGTTTCAACAAACAGATGCAGCACTGGAGGTGTTAACATGTTTATGCCAACAGATTTGGAAAACAGCTACGTAGCCAACTGATTGGAAGAGATCCATATTTGTGTCTATCCCCAAAAAAGGGGATCCAACTGAATGTGCAAACTGTCGGACAATATCATTAATATCACACACCAGCAAAATTCTACTAAAGATCATTCAGAAGCGACTGCAGCAGTATATAGACAGGGAATTACCAGAAAATCAAGTGGGATTCAGAAGAGGGTGGGGAACCAGGGACATCATTGCTGATGTCAGGTGGATATTAGCTGAAAGCAGAGAATATCAGAAAGATGTCTATCTATGTTTTATTGACTATGCAAAAGCATTTGATTGTGTGGATCATAACAAATTATGGATAACACTTCAGAAAATGGGAATACCAGAACACCTACTTGTGCTCATGAGAAATCTGTACAAGAACCAGGAGGCAGTTGTTCGAATAGAACAAGGAAACATTGAGTGGTTTAAAGTTGAGAAAGGTGTGCGTCAGGGCTATATACTTTCACCCTGTCTCTTCAATTTATACACTGAGCAAATAATCTGAGAAGCTGGACTTTATGAGGAAGAACGCGGCATCAAGATTGGAGGAAGACTCATTAACAACCTGCGTTATGCAGATGACACAACTCTGCTTGCTGAAAGTGAAGAGGATTTAAAACATTTACTGATGAAGATCAAAGATCATAGCCTTCAATATGGGTTGCAACTAAACATCAACAAAACAAAAATCCTTACTACTGGGTCAGCACGCAACTTCACAAGAAATGGAGAAAAGATTGAGGTTGTCCAAGATTTACTTTGCTTGGCTCTATAATCAACACCCATGGAGGCGGCAGTCAAGAAATCAAAAGATGCATTGCTCTAGGAAAAGCTGTGGCAAAAGACCTCTTTAGAGTATTGAAAAGCAAAGATGTCACATTGAAGAAGAAGGTGCGTCTGACTCATGCCATGGTATTTTCAGTGGCATCATATGGTTGTGAAAGCTGGACATAGAACAAGAGAGACAGAAAAAGAATTGATGCTTTTGAATTGTGGTGCTGGAGACGTCTATTGAATATACCATGGACTGCCAAAAGAACCAACAAATCTGTCCTAGAAGAAGTGCAACCAGAGTGCTCCTTGGAAGCAAGAATGGCCAAACTGCGTCTTACCTATTTCGGACATGTAGTCAGGAGAGATCAATCCCTGGAGAAGGACATCATGTTTGGGAGAGTGGCAGGTCAACGGAAAAGAGGAAAACCCTCCACCAGATGGATTGACACAGTGTCTGCAACAATGGGCTTAAACATAAATAAGATGATTTGCCTGGCACAGAATCGGGAAGTGTTTCAATCTGCGGTACACAGGGACGCTATGAGTCCGACTCGACTCGATGGCACCTAACAACAACAACAACAACAACAACAACAACAGCGGTAGCCCTATGATATCAGATCCCGTCAGATCTCGGAAGCGAAGCAGGATCGGGCCTGGTTAGTACCTGCATGGGAGACCTCCTGGGAACACCAGAGGCTGTAGGCTTGGGAGAAGGACCTGAAAAACCCCTCCCAAAAATAAATCTGCCATTGAAAACCCTATGAGCATCAGAGAAGCACTGACAATAGTGTTTCCCCTGTTGTACAGAGGGTCGTTATGAGTCGGATACCGACTCGATGGCACCTAACAACAACAACAGCATAAGATTTATAACACTAGAGGGCGCCACTTGCTGCTGCTCCCATCTGCTGCTGCTGCTGCTGTTCCTGCTGCTGCTGCTGCTGCTGCTGCTGCTGCTGCTGCTGCTTGCAGCTATTAAATGCAAAAGGATACAAAAGCTGCCAAAGATAGCACTGGAAGAGCTTTTACTTGGCTGCCTATGATTTCTGTCTGGGTAGAGCACAAAGTCCCTAGCCAGTTGACTGATAATAAAAAGTATTCCTTCAGTAAACCAGAGAAGTCACATCTGTTTCACATTCTGTGGTTTGCAAATTGGCATCCTCAAGCTAACCAGAGCATTCTAGACAGCTGTAGAAGGACTCATTGGCTATCTCCAGAAGGCAACACTATGGGTAGAGACTACTTCAGCAACAAGTGAACACACCATTCCTCTTACGAAAGAGAAAACTGAAACCTGAGAGGTAAAGCTGTTTTTAAAATGATGAAAAGAAAGGCGCAGTCCTAAGTTTGTCTAGGGCCAATGTTGCTAGTTGATTAGTTTTTTTTTTTTATACTGATTATAAATTTGTTGTTGTTGTTAGGTGTCATTGAGTCACGTCCAACGCATAGTGACCCTCATAGTGTTTTCAGTGGCTGATTGTTTCGGGATTGCCTTGGGAGTGGATTGCCATGTCCTTCTCCCATAATTATAAATATAAAGGCATTTAAAGAAGTATCTAGATCTTTTCCAGAAACAAGACTGGCTACATAATTTCCTGGGCGTGGAGAAAAGTTAAAAATGTGTGGCCCTTTGTTTAGAAAACTTCAGAATTTCAAGACCGGGATAGGAATACATTAAACCATATGCAAAGGTCCTTTGCAATTGCATAACTTCTAAGTGCATGCAGCCAACACTGGTCAGAGGGGAAAATCTCTTTAAATGTGAAGGCAACCTAACTCTTTCCCATTTCTGTCTAGTTTTGGATACTATTGTTGTTGTTAGGTGCCGTTGAGTTGGTATCCAACTCATAGCAACCCTCATAGGGTTTTCAATGGCTGCCTGTTTGGATACTATAGGCATTCAAATATAGTAAATACAGGTCTGAATCATAGCTCCATTACATATCAACTACTGGATTTGCAGCAAGTTATTTTGAGTTTCATATTTGAAATATGCACCAAACTACACTTCCATTTAAGCTCTAATAGCACATACATGAACTTCCTGTGGGAAATTATTCTGGTGAATTTATGAATAACAGAATGTAGCATGAAATAAGAATGTGCAAAAAGTAGTAGCTTTAAAAGCTTGTTATTAGTTTTAGAATAATATTCATATCAATTAAAACAGGCTTTGGCTTTTGCTTTTTTCTTTGCTCTCCTGGCAATCAAATTCATCCCTCAGTCCTAGTTGTGAACTACCAGTCTCAATGTAGATGTAAAACTATTGTTCTAAGAAAAGAGGTTTTTAATATTTAAATAAAATTGTATATTCAAGATATATAATAGGAACATAATATCACATTAAATATTCTTAATATTGTGTTCTTCACTGTGATATTTCACCATTACTTTTTGGTCCTCATAGGTAGATGCATTTAAATTGCACAATGCCCAGTGTGTTTGAAGAAAATACTAAATTTACAAATGCTTTGCTTTGTCCTTCAGTCTTGTACAGAAAAGCAGGAGTGCTGGTTCTTAACTCACCACCCCCTCCTCCTACTCTTCCTCCTCTTCTTTTTTTTCTTCTTTCTTTCTCCCTGCCCCCTCCCTCTTTCCTGCGTTTGTCTCTCTCCAAGTGGCCTGACAACTTTCTTCACTGTCTCCAGGTGCTAAAAAGCTCTGTTTCTCAATTCAGTCTTAAGAAACTGGCACCAATATTTTAGGATCTATTCCTATAAGCAAGATCAGAGTTATGCTTACTCCACTAAAAAATAAAAGCAGTAGAGAACAAAGAATTTCTGCCTAGCACCTAGTGCCATATTCAAGTATATTTTTGTAAGATATTGCAAAAATAGGAAACTAGTGCTGCTGCTGACCTCTTCCTGGGAGTTCCTGCCCACATTAGAAGAAGCCTGCACCTATGCACCATGAATATTTGCAGGGAAATTTTATTAAGTTATTGTGGGATAACAGTGGCAGTAGTTACAGCTTTTTTAAAAAATGTATTTTTGATCTCAAACACAGCAAAAAAAGTGGTAAGAACATTTAATATGAGGTTGAATTATGGTGCTGGAGATGAATATTGAATATACCATGGATTGCCAAAAGAATCAACAGATCTGTCCTAGAAGAAGTTCATCCTTGGAAGCAAGGATGGTTAGACTGCATCTGATGTATTTTGGACATGTTGTCATAAGGGATCAATCTTTGGAGAAGGACATCATGTTTGGGAAAGTGGTGAGTAAATTAAAAAAGGAAGACTCTGAACTAGATGGATTGACACTATGGCTACAACAATGGGCTTAACATAAAAAGGATGATATGCCTGGCACAATGTCAGGTACTATTTTGTTCTGCTGTACATAGGGTCACTATGAGTCAGACCCAATTTGATGGCAGCTAACAACTGCCTTATTAATAAAAACTTTAATGTATAATACAAAATTGTTAACTATAGACAATTTTGTATAGCAGATTCTCTCTAAACTGATGTTGCAAAACTGAACCTTTACCTCTATTGAACACCAACTCTCCATTTTCCCTTCCCTTTTAGGACCCAACAACCATCCCACTCTCTGCTTCTGAGTGTGACTATTTCAAATATGTCATGTAAGTGGAGTCACGCAGTATTTGTCCTTCTATGACCAGCTTATTTCACCTAGAATAACATCCCCCAAGCAATTAATGATCTCATTTTATCAGAAGCCTCAAGTCATATGAAACAAAAGAAATGCCAAGGTCACAAATCTAGGATTAGCACGGATATAGCATTTGACCTTCCTAATCCAAGACAAATCAGCTGGTTTTTGAAAAAAAGATCACTTAGCTTAAACCAAGTCCTCTCAGAAGCACTTTATATTTATTGACATATTCAATGCTACACCTCTAGGTCAGGTACTAACCTGTCTGCCTTTTTACAGCAGAGGAAACTGAGGCAATAGGCAGTCTGGTGACTTCCTCAAAGCTACTGTGCTACTGTTGAATTGAAAAGCTGGAGTTGAAATTTAGATATCCTGGATTCAAAGTCCATGTTGTCACTTTCTGGCTGTTTTGAAGCTCACTTTCTGGCTCAAGAATACTTCTCCAGAGCAGTGAAAGCTACCCAAACCTAGCTGTTCCAGGACCATATGCAATCTATCCTGAGGTAAAGAAGACAAGGCTCTCCCCTCATAAGGGTTCAGGTTGGTGTGCAGGGTAACCTCAAGAGGCCAGGAGAGGGTTTGTCGCCCAGGCACTGGCTAGGGCAGAGTATAAAACCAAAGATAGCAGACATACAGAGAGGTGAGGGCTCAAATCAATAGTCCTCAACCTGTCAGACTCATTAAACACTTGATGACACATTTCTTTTTTCATTAGATATTTAAAGTCACAAAAGACACCAAGAATACTCTGTGCAGGAATGTCCTTTGCCCTACAGGAGATCTAGCATCTCTGCACCCTGCCCTTTCAATGGTAGTAATGTCCCTATCAAAGTGACAACTACAAATGTGCCCTCATGCCCCCTTCCTAGTTCCGATAGTAATGTTCTACGGCTTGGTTTGTCCTGTGCTGAGAATAACTATGTGAATCTCTGAGAAGTAACCTAGAATTTGGAGCCACAAGTAATTTTGTCTGTACATCACTGAGATGTACCTTATGTCTTGATGAGTGTGAATTTGCAGAAATTCACAGTTCTCGAGGGTAGACCCTAAGTACTCCTAAATGAGTTTTCTATTTTTCTTTCACCTTTGAGAATGATTCTGAGCTCATCCCTGTTGCTATAGCTCTACCAAGGACTGAGTGTCAAGAGACAAAACTGCAAGCAAATATTTGAAGTACTTTTCTGCTATAGTGGTGGGCGAGGGCTATATACATAGCCAGATTCTTCTAGAACAAGTAAGGCAGGAGACTCTCCAAAGGTTACCAAAATGGCAGAGCAGATGAGCAATTCTGAGGCAAAGAGTTTAAAAGACTGTCATAAATTAGAGACAAGAAACTAATGCCAAGTTTCCAGGGCAGAAGCAAGTGTTAAATAAAAAAATTAAAAAAAAAAAAAGGAAAAAAACAAAAACAAAAACAAAAAAACCCAAAAAGGACCAAAAGTCAGGAAACAGATGGAAATGGAATTTAAGAGTTAGCAGGCCAGGAACATAAGCATTGGGAAGGTCTGGGAAGATAGCCAGGCTATTGTGTGCTTTGGGCCTATTTGTATTGCTCAGGGGTAATGGTTGCACAATTTTCTGAATATGCCAAAACCCAGTGAACAGTCCACTTTGAAAGGGTAATTTTATAGTCTATGAATTTTATGTCAATAAAGGTATTGCTTTTTAAAGTATATAACTATGATAGAAAGTCCAGAAGGGGGAATGTAGTGGGAAACTGTGCAAAGGAACTTCAAGATTCTTACATGTGAATGCAAAATCTTTGTGGATATGTTAGTGTTGTCGTTAGGTGCCCTCAAGTAATGTCCGACTCATAGCGATCCTCATAGTGTTTTCAATGGCTGATTGCATCAGAACTATTTTCAGGAATGGGCTGCCATATCCTTCTCCAATTTTTGCAGGGCTGGGGACCAAACCTGGGTCCTCAGACAGTAAAGAGCAGTGCTCTACCAACTGAAATAAACCCCAAACACTTTTTGTAGATATATAGAGCTAAAAGTAAAAGGGCCTCTGCCAGCCATAGCCATTGGCATAGTCAAAAATCATGAAATTTAGACATCAAGATTTAAGCAAGTGTCAGAAAAATTGCTCTAGTGTTCTTGATTTGAAAAGCATGGTATAAGTACTGCCTGGTATGTAAAACTAAGTTTATTTTCTATTGTGAGGTATTCAGAGCTAACAAGAATATGAAACACCTATTCCAAAAACTATATTTTATATTGTATGAGTTTAATGATAAGGTTTATATAAAATGCTTTCTTGAAACCCTTTTCTAAAAATATTCTTGTTTTATAAGTTATTTTTAAACATAGATGGTGTTGTTGTTGTTAGGTGCCATCGAGTCTGTATCTGACTCATAGTGACCCTATGTACAACAGGTGAAACACTATTGTCCGTGCTTTTTTGCTATTCATAGGGTTTTCAATGGCAGACTGATTTTTGGGAGAGGGTTGCCAGGTTCTTCTCCCAAGCCTACAGCATCTGGTGTTCCCAGGTGGTCTCCCATCCAAGAACTAACCAGGCCTGACCCTGCCTACCTTCTGAGATCTGACACCACAGTGCTACCACTGCAGGCTATGTGTTGTAGTTGATAGTAAATCTATTTTCTTTTTCTTACTTATATGAACCTCAGTCACATTTTGATTTATTCAGGTCAATTAATTAAGCTAATAATTTTAAAACTTTGCTAGGAGTTAATAGAGCACACACAAATATTAAATATAAAATAAATATGTAATTTATGTCACCAGACCATGTCTGTTGTTGTTGTTAGGTGCTGTCGAGTTGGTATCTGACTCCTAGCAACCCTGCATACAACAGGTGAAACACTATTGTCAGTGCTTCTCTGCTGTTCATAGGGTTTTCAATGGCAGATTGATTTTTGGGAGTGGTTTGCTGGGTCCTTCTCCCATGTCTAGATCCCATGTCTAGCTCTTGGCTAATTTTGCAGTAGATGTAATAACATGTATTATCTATTTCCTATGTCTAAGAACCTTCTAATTTTGCTGAAAAACTTCATGGTAAAGGAACAAGAATGTGTGGACATAGTTAAATAAAAGAATGTTTTTAATCCGCTCCTTGGATGTGTATCATAGCAATGGAGGAAATAATTACCATGATAATTGACGCTGAAACACTTAACAAATGTGATTTGTATTGTGTCATTGTATTGTTAATTAGTTTTTAGGATGTATTTTTAAGTGTTCTTGGACTTCAATATAATTAAAACAAGGTGAAAACCAGAAAAATGGAACAAACAATATGCTCTTGGACAAAGCCTACTTAACACTCAGAGTGACTATTCATGAATTCTAGCCAAAAGAGGGGATGTGTCTGTTTACAATGTACATTGAATTCAGCCAAGTGTCAGTCACTATGTTAATCCTTGGAGTTACAGGGGTACCAATAAAGACAGAGTCTTTGCTATAATTTAGCTCAGTGTCTGCTGGAAAAACTGATGCATCAACCTACAGGGCTAACTGTACCGTGCTGAATAAGGGTGAGGATGGTGGGGTGTGGGCACCTGTTAGCCTGCAGAGGAGCATTTAACCCTCTGGAGAGAAGGAAGTACCCCAAGGAGGAGTTTGAAAGGCTTTGGGAACAAAGTCTGAGCCAAGTCTTAAGAAGGAGTTATTCAGGTGAAGGGCAGGAACAGAGTCTAGAAGTTGAAAAGAGGTCCCAAAGGAAGTGATGGCACGAGTAAAGGAAGAGGTGTGACAACTGTCAGTGTTACAGCAACACACAAGCCCCTGCATGTCTGTCAGCTTTGGAGTGATGGGGGCTTGTGAGTTGCTGTGATGCTGAAAGCTATGCCTCCGGTATCTCAGATACCAGCAGGGCCACCCATGTAGGCAGGTTTCAGCTGAGTTTCCAGACTAAGACAGACTAGGGAGAAGGACCTGACAGCCCACTCCCCAAACAATTTGCCATTGAAAACCCTATGAGTAGAAGACAAGCACTGTCAGATACAGTGCTGGAAAATGAGTCCCCCAGGCTGGAAGACATTCAAGTAATGATGGAGGTGGGGAAGAGTTGGCTCCTCAAAGTAGAGTCGACCTTAATGATGGGAATGGAGTAATGCCCCTGGGACCTCCTTTTGCTGATGTGGCATGCCTGCAACAGTGGACTCAAACATAAAAAGACCATGTACATGGCACAGTGTTGGGCAGTGTTACGTTCTTCTGTACTTAGGGTCGCTATGCGTGAGATCTGACACCATAGCACCCAACCGCAACCACATGGTGAGTTTGCTAGCAGCTGTGTTCTGATGAACATGGTGTCAGGAAGTAACAGGAAAGAAGGCCGAGGGGCACAAATGCCATCCTAAGAGGCTGGGCTTTATCCAGTGTATGTAGTGAGACACTGAAGGTTTGAGACAAGGAAGTAATGTGGTTACAATTGTATTTAGTTGCATCATTGTGACTGTTAGAATAGAGACAGTTTGAGGGGAAAAAAGGAAAATTATTTGGAAAATATTTGGGAGGTAAGATATATTCACACACAACAATTGATTAGAAATAGTTTATTGTGCCAGGAGTGGTGGTTTATGCCTGTAATCCCAGAGACTTGGGAGGCAGAGGCAGGAGGATCGCAGGTTTGAGGTCAGAGGCAGCCTGTGTTGAGAAGACTTTATCCCAAGATAAAAAATTAACAAGGGGCTTGGTGTGCTGCAGCCCAGTGGTAGAGCACTTGAAAAGTATGTGTGAGTCCCTGGGTTCAACCCCCAAGTAGAAAGAGAAAGAAAGACAGAAAGACAGAAAGACAGAAAGAAAGGAAGAAAGAAAGAAAGAAAGAAAGAAAGAAGAGGAGAGGAGAGGAGAGGAGAGGAAGGGAGGGAAAGAAAAGAAAAATAGTTCAATGAAGTATAGAAAAGTTTTGAGGAAGACTCATGGTTTCTATCTAAGCAGATTGTGATACACTGCCAATCAAGACGGAATACACAAGAATATGTCTAAGATTGTTTAAAAAAAGTCTTATTTGAACCTGTTGAATTTGGGGTTCCATGTAATACTCAGATGGGAATACCAGTAGGCTGCTGGAATTGTAAACCTATAACCAATTACAGGGATCTGTGTAGAAACTAGATTATGGGGAATTTTGATTATGCAAGTATTTGTTGAAAATATTTTAAAGGATGAGATTACCCAACAAAGGAAAAAAAGGACATTAAAGGGCTGTGTGGAAAAAACAGGTCATGAAAAAGAATTACAAAAGTGTGGGAACCGTGAGGATGTGACATTAGAGAGAGAAAGCCAAAGGAGAATCAGAAAGACTGAACTGTTTCTATCAAATTTAGAAATACAGAGATCACTGGTGAACTATGCTAGAAGCATTTCCATAGAGAATTAAGAAAGAAAGACAGGCTTTAAGTTGTTGAAAAATAAGTAAGAAATAGAATAAATGCTTTGGTTCAGAAGAGGAGAAAAGAGACAAGATGGTGTATATATGGAAAAGTGGAAGCAACAGATTATTTTAGGAGGGAGAGATAAGCCTAAATTGTAGCTAAGACGGTAGAAACAGAAAATGAAAATGAAAGCAAAATGAAAAAAAAAAGTTGAAAATAGAGGACGTAGACATTTCAAAGTGATAGATACAGAAAGGACAAATGGTCTGCCACGATGCCACAAAAAGGAGATACCAGGAAGCAGATGGTGTCTGGTGCATGTTCTCAATCCACAAAGGCAACATATACATGCCCAGAGCCAAGAAGTTTACCCAATATTTTAGTACAGATGGGTTGATTGGGATGGACTCACCCAGATCACATTGCTACACCAAACTTTCACATGCCGCTAACCCAGACTTGTGTCTTTTGTTTGTGTTGTTTGGTTTTGTGTATGTGTTTTTGAGACAAGACTCTCTATGTAGCTCAGGCTGGCCTGGAACACACCTCCTCCTGCCTCAGCCTCCTAAATGCTGTAATTACAGGTGTGTTGGTGATTTAAGTGCTCTGTAATTAAGAAATATAGTTTTAACCTGAAGAATAAATTAAACTTTCTTTTGTGTTCTACATTCATGGTTACATTTGAGTCAGTGTGCCTTCACGTGGCAAATAAGCTCCTACCCTTCAGGATGGTTTGAATCTTCCTAATATGAATTTTCATGGATCATTCTCATGATGTGGAAATACAGGGAGTATTTTCTATTATGAACATAAGATCAATGGGCAAAGGAAGTTGAAGGAAAACATCTGACTAAATGCAATGAGTGGAGAATAAACAGTTTCTTCCTTTACAACATAAACTTATTAAGTTCTAAACTTGGAAGGCAACATACACTTAAGAAAGAGACATACAAACATTGAAAGCAAACAAACTGTGCATAGTCACAAACAGTAACCAGTCTTACTTTTTAAATATTTCATTATTTTGTGTTATTTATTAAGATTTATACACAAACTCATTTCAAGTAATCATTATTTCTCATGGATTTAAAACTCACTGCAGTATAATCACAATAGTAGAAACTTTACAATGAAGACTGAAAAAGAAAGACTAAAAGATAGATTAGCAAAATATTTGATAATTGTCATATATTTGCGAGTATAGAACACAAAGAAATCCAATTTTAAAAGATGGAGGACAGGGCTCACATCAACACTTTTTTGCATTTTATCATTTTAAAATCATCTCTAGCAGCTCTGTTAATGTAAATTATATTTAAAGGTATACTTCCTATATTTTCCTTGACTATTTGGGGATATTTTTCTACCTGAAGAAGGATGTGGCAATCCACTTCCAAAGCAATCACGAAAAAATCAGCCGTTGAAAACTCAACAAGGGTCACTATGAGTCAGACCTGACTCTACAGCACCTAACAAAAACATATATTTGAAGATCACGTTAGCTGCTGCTTTTAAAGTAGGAATTTTGTACAGTAACTTAATATGTTCATTATGAATTTTTTTATCTTTAGTCTTCCCATCTAAGAGTATCACTTATAGTTCCATCATCTTATGATATTAAGATTTAAGTCCCTTTAATGAAGTCTCCATCCATTTCTTGTTGTTTACTCTTAAATTCTAAAGTTAATTCTATTTTGTGAATAGATTTATTTATTTATTTATTTATTTATTTATTCATTTATTTATTTTCACTCTTTCTTTTTCTAGGAGTGGTAGAGATAATATTGTTTAGGAGAAAATCCTGGTCTACAGGACTCAGCCTAACAGTCCATGGTTCAGCACAAGTTGTCCACGCCCTGGGAACCATGGAGTAAAATGCCTTACTTGCTCACAGCTACCCATTGACTCAGGAAGACCAGACACCTCAGTGTTGGTGATAGAGGGCACAGTGAGCTTCCAGAAACATATTTCGCTTATTCAAATTCCACAATGTTCTCATTTCCACTTTTCCATTTCTCAAAGGAAATAAAACACTACCAATTAAAGTGAATGTATTTCTGTATATCAATAGATAGCAGTTATGAAAAAATGTCTGATATTTTAATAATGAACTTTTTATAACAGATAATATTGTTCAACAAACCATGGTTTCATGTAAATGACTGGCAAACCAACAATATGAAAAGTTTTGCTGTGCACAATGAAGCAGTAGTTGTTACATGCCGTGAAGTTGGGTCAGATTCATAGTGACCCTATGTACAATAGAATGAAACACTACCATACACTGTGTCATACACACAATCTTTTTATATTTGAGCCCATTATTGCAGTCACTGTGTTTCTTCTCATTTTAAGTTGTGCCACATCAGCAAATGGAGTTCCTAGGGGCTTTACTCCATTCCCATCAGTAAGGTCAACACTACTTTGAGGAGTCAACTATTTCCTCATCATTTTTTAAATGCCTTCCAGCCTGGGAGACACATTCACTATATTTGACAGTGCTTCTCTGCTATTCATTGAGTTTTCGATGGCTAATTATTGTGGGGGTGGGCCGACAAATCCTTCCCCCTAGTCTGTCACAGTGTGGAAGCTCAGCTGAAACCTGTCCACCATGGGTGTCTCTGATAGTATCTGTAATACTGGTGCCATAGCTTTCAGCATCACAGCAACTCGCAAGTCCCCACAGCACAACAAGCTGACAGACATGTGGGGAAATGAAGCAGTATTTGGGGTCTTCTCAGAGCTATCCACGACTAGAATCACCCTTGCTTGGAACAAGAAGAATGAACGTAATAATATACTAATATTTTTCTGCAGTTGTTATTTCAGTTTGTGTTGTTCCAAGTTAGGATTGAATATAGTTATCCTCAGCAGAACAACTCATTGTAGCAAGCATTACTGGCATTTTACTATTGTAGAGGAAGTCATATATAGGAGGGCATGTATGTCACCTGATAGCTGGTATTGTCTGACTCCTAATATCTACCCAGTGTTTACAAAACCACCCAAAACGGTGGAAATATCCAAACCTAGAGAATACAAAGCTTTTATAAAGATGTAAATTTATGTTACAAAATCCTCTGTTCCAGATGATCTGTTGAGCAGTCCAAAACTTGTTTTAGTGAGGATCATGCAGCTTTAAACAAAGAGTTGTGCAGAAAACATCTCTTTATTCTAACCTTGGCCAGGATGACTCAGGCTACTTTAGCTCCAGGACACTCTCTTCCTTAAAGATGTTGCTTGTAAACTGAGGGGATTAACTAAGCCTCTGACGTTCAGTCTATTTTCTGAACACAAAAGAATATTTTGAAATGATGAAATGTACTAATTTGAATTACTTATAAAAAGAAGGGAGAAAGAGCAAGAAGATGAATATTCTACATCTATCTTCTCAATCATGAAAAACCATGATTAGTATAATTTACTGTCACCATAGTCCTTGGGCTGGGATTTGGCTCAGTTGGTAGAGCACTGTGCTACAGTCTCTGAGGTCCCAAGTTCAATTCCCTGAACTGCAAAAGTGGAGAAGGGCCTGGCAATCCACTCCCAAGGCAATCCCGAAATAGTCAGCCATTGAAAACCCTATCAGGGTCACTATGAGTTGGATACCAACTCCATGGCACCTAACAACAACAACAACACAATAGTCCTTGTGGTCATCATTATTGTAGACAAGCGCTTTTTATGATTAAATAATTGGGCATGATCTCTTATACTAAAAAGTAAACCTCTCTGCTTTCCTTCTCAGGTTAAACTGCTGATGGCTGGGTAGTAACCATTCCTGTCTGGACTTGTACAATGATCTTCCCAGGAACAATTTGTAGCTGTGCTTTAGCCAATCCTTAAAGTTTCTGAAGAGTTCCAATGACTACAAAGTGATATATTTAAAGAAAATCTTTTGTTCTGCCATAAAAATTCTATTCCTTGTTTACAGCTCCAACACACTACAATTCAAAGTTGTTTCTCAATAGTTCTTCAAATACCTCAAGACAATTGACCTACTCAGCCTCTTTCCTAAATCTTAATTTTTCTTGTCTAAATATCTGCACTTTCAGCTGGTTCTTCAAATGAAGCCATACGTAAATGTTCTCTTATTCCAGTGGCCCTTCTTTAAGACACTTTCACTTTTCACCGTTCCATTTGAGATGAGGCTGCAGGAACTAAATGATATCCCAGACACATTCTTAACACTGAGTAGTATATAGTAAAACCACCAGTTTTGTGCTTGGACACTGGATATCTACTAACATTAAGTTTTCTTCAATTTCTGGCAGACATATAAAGTAGTGGAATCATTCTAAGCATAGAGTTGACTGGCTTTGTTGCTATCAGATTTTAGAGTGAAGCCCTTACTCCTGTATTAGGCTCATCACCCATCCCCAAGGTGCCACTTAAAGAGGCAACCATTGATAAAAAGCAGAGAAAAGAAGTTTGATCAATGACCACACTGGGAAGAGGTACTGGTGACCCCAAGTCCATCTCTGTGGAACTTACATGAGCTTTAGGTTTCAATAGAGGAAAACCTGGGGACAAGGGCAGGAGGCATGCATAATTTAGCAGTCCTTCTAAGAGGGCCATTGAAGTTGTGGTTTTGCAGGGTGATTTTGGGAAGCCATCCTGGCTGTCAGCTCTCATCACTGGAGGGGTTATCTGTATCCTCTTATCTAAGAAATGTTTATCAATTAAAGCTTCCTAGACCTAGAACAGCTGCAGGTTCAGGACAAAGGCTGGTGATCTTTAAATAAGGAGTCAATGCTCTTTAGCAAAGGTAGTATATACCATGGTTTTTGTTTATACTGCTTATTTTTCATGAATGATGACAGTTCCTTATTTAATTAACGTTTTCCTCATGTAGTAAATAAAAAGGCACTGCACTTAAAGTCAGGCTCCCTGGGTGAAATCTCTACAAAAGCATTCATGAATTCATTCAACAAGCTCAATTTTATTAAAACCCCTCAGACTTTACATTTATTCACCTTTACTTGATGAAATTTAAGTTTACTTATCTTTGGCTTGATAAAGTATGTCAAAAGGAGTTTGTAAATCTGTGTGATCATTAACTATTTTTTTAAAAAAACATAAGTAAAAGCATTTTCATTAATTCCTTTTAATATCATCATGTGACCTTTCTGTCCTGAGAGACTTGTGATAAGAGATAAGAGTAGCAATTTAAGGTACATAAACCAAATAGTGTCTAGACTAAAGAAAGACCTTGGCTCAGATCTCAGTGCTATCACTAGCTGGGCACATACACTGAAATAAATTTCCCTCTCAAGCCACACTTTTCTCATTTGTGCCATCTCCATACCAGTACCACATCCTGGGTAGTCTGCAATGGTGATTTTCACTTCCATTTTTCTTCATGTTTACATTAGCACATATAAACATATCTAGGGTATCCATCCCTCACTTGTCTGTCAGCTTGTCATGCTGTGGGGGCTTGCGTGTTCCTGTGATGCTGAAAGCTATGTCACTGGGATTTCAGATGCCAGCAGGGCTTCACATGGTGAACAGGTTTCAGTTGAGCTTTCAGACTAAGACAGACTAGGGAGAGGGACCTGGCAGCCCACTCCCGAAACAATTAGTGATTGAAAATCCAATGAATAGCAGAAGAGTACTGTCAAATATAGTGCTGGAAAATGAGCCTCCCCCCTCCCCCCTGCCCCCTCCCCCCAGGCTGGAAGGCATTCCAATAAGGATAGGGGAAGAGTTGCTTCCTCAAAATAGAGTCAACCTTCATGATGGGACCTCCTTTTGCTGATGTGGCACGACTCAGAATGAGAAGAAACACAGAGACTACAACAATGGGGTCAAACAAAAAAGATTGTGTGCATGGTACAGTGTTGGGGGGTGTTTGGACCTTCTAGCAACAAGCATCATGAGCCAAACAAACTTCTTTTCTTTATAAAGTACCTAGCCTCAGGTACGTTTTCATAGCAACATAAAATGAACGAAGATAGCACTAGAACAGATAGAACAGTTATAAGAAGTTCTGTTTTCACTCACGTTTTTTGGATAATGGGTGACATGACAACAACACATCCATGCCACCCATTCTACATCAAACCATACATGACAAGGAATTCAACAATGCAAAACTGTATCCTGAAACATATTACTGCTGGCATCCTGTTCTATCTAACACTGCAAACAAACAGAAATGTTTCCCATTGTCCAAATATCTCTTCTCATGCTGAGTGTTTGGAAGGCCAGTTTACCATCTCGGCCTATATGAAAATGTCTGAACATTGAAGACTCTATGGAGTACTTTGAATTCAAAAAGAATTTGAGGGTAGCATGGAAGACCAACAGTGAAAACTGTAGATGATTCACTTTATACTGCTTGCAGGCAAAACCACCAAGCCCTTACTTCAGTTGCTAGAAAAATTCTCTATCCCCATATGCTCTTCTCTTTCCAACATCAGTTTCAGCCTCCTCTTAGTTTTATCATCTTTGCATATGCTTTAGTTAAAATTATTTGGCTTTCATTTTTCTTACCTGTTCCATAGAACTTACTAGGCTAAAGAGTCTGGTCCGGTATGTCTACCACGTATTAATAATTATAATTCCTCTAGTATACACTGAAAAGACACACTATAATTCCTAATGTTGGGTTATTAACCACAAGTATACTTAAAGTGACTAATATGCCAATAAATTTAATGCAATTTGGCCTCATTAATGGAAAGCGACTGATAACTCACTGTACTAATATCAGACCAAATATTAAAAGGAAATTAATAAGCCTGAGGAAGTGAATATCAAGGTAAAGAATCTGTAATCATGATAAATAGAAATATCAAAACAAAATAAAAATGGTTAGTTTCAGGAAGAAAATATTTAAAGAACAGCTGATTACTTACAAAAACTTAAATGGTTATTGCATTAAAGAAATGATATTTTCTCTTTGAAACAAAGGATGTGTCATGGGTATAGCTTTTTTAATACAAAGTGCTTTCTAATATTTTAGAAACTTATATGGAAATGACTATTTTCTAACATTTTAGAAACACTTCTATGGAAATGACAATTTTCTAATATTTTAGCAACATGGAAATGGCTGTTGTTAAAAGTTGTAAGCTGATATAATGATATCAGCTTTCCTTGCAATAACCCTCCCACAGTACTTGATAATAAACTAGAAAGTATTTTTAAAAATCTATTTGAAAGCACTGTCAAAAGCAAACAGAGGCTGTAAGAGAACTTACCATTAAAAAGCAGGACTTGAAAACACTGAGATCTCTGTTCAGATAGTCTTTCTGCTCAGGTATTCCCAATCCTTGGGTGTTGGGCAGCTAGAACACAAGTAGAACACTTTAAACTTCCTGGACTGTGATGTCAGCGCAGAGATTTCACACTGTCAGAGTGGTTATAATTTGAGGCTAATCCCACAAAGCAGAGAAAGCAGAGAAGTACAGAAGGAAGAGCATCAATACCTGCCTGCAAACAGCCCTCAAATCCTTGGCTGAGTGTGGAATAGTTTATGCTTGTTAGTTGGTTTCCATTCCTGTACTGGAGATGATCAACTTCAAAAGGCAGCCAGACATTTTGGCTCAGCGTGGAGATTTCAGTTCTTGGACAGCTGGCCCACTCTTTTGAGGCCTGTGGCAAGGCAGGACATAAACAGGGAGTGTAAGGCAGAGGAAAATGCTCCTCTCATGGCAGCTGAGAGGCAAATGAGAGGAACACAGCTGAAGACTCAATATACTCTTCAAGGACCATTGTCTAACCTCCTTCCATTAGGCCCAAATGACCTAACTTCCTTCCACTAGGTCCCACCTTCTAAAGGTTCCACTACCACTCAATAGTGCTCCTGGCTGGGGACCAAGACTTCAACACATTAGCCTGAACAGACACTTATCCAAAGAATGGCAGCATGTGTTGGAGAGACTCTAATGAGACTAGTAGAAAGGAGAAAGCAGCAGATGAAAGAACTGGACAGAGATTTCATTTCCTGTTCACTGCAAGGGAAATGCTTGTTGTTAGGTGCCATGAAGATGAGTCCAACTCATAGTGACCTAATATACAACAGAACTAAACACTACCTGACACTATGCCATGCTTAGTACTATTGTCAATGCTTCTCTGCTATTCATATGGTTTTCCACGGTTGATTATTTCAGGAATGAGCTACCAGGTCCTCCTCCCAAGTCTAGAGTACCCAGTATTCCCAGGCAGTCTCCCACCCAAGAAATAACCAAGCCTAACCCTGCTTAGCTTCTGAGATCAGACAGGATTGGAAGCCAGGGTGGTATGGGAGATAGAGGTTGGAAATTGAGACAAAGAGAGGGGCTTGATACAAGCTTCAGACAGATCTGTCTTACCAAAGTATACTTGAAAGACTCCAGAAGTTAAAGGTGATTGGTTTTCAAACTGCCT
>VMDO01024053.1:0-30444 GCA_007922755.1 Pedetes capensis
ACATGTAAATGGCATGATTAGAAATAAAAGAGCAGAGATAATTTTAGATTCTACTGACCTTGCAAGGATAAGGTAATAATATAAATAACTTTATGTCAATAAATTCAATAACTTAAATGAACAAATTTTGAAAGATACAAAATTTCCAAACAGATTCAAGGAGAATCAGTTAAACCTGAGTGGCCCTGTGTCTAATAATGAATTGAATACCTCATTAAGCACTTTCCCACAAATCACAATCCTGATCTGCACAGCCTCATGGGTAAATTCTATCACATATTTAAGAAGGAAAGGACACTATCTAACACAAACTCTTTCAGGAAATGGAGACAGAGTGAACAGTTTACAACTCATTTTGCATAGTCAGTATTAATCTGATATCAAAACCAGATAAAAGCCAATCATTTTAAAAATGTAGAACAATAGTGCTGTATATTTAGACACAAACATCCTTTAAATATTAACCAACACCTTGGCACCATGAAGCATGCCTGTAATCCCAGTGACTCAGGAGACTGAGGCAAGAAGATTACAGACTTGAGGCTAGAGGCAGCCTGTACAACTTGTGAGACTCTGCCTCAAAAACAAAAAGTAAAAAATGGACAGAGAGTGCAGCTGGGTCATGGAGAACTTGCTTAGCATGTAGGAGGCCCTGGGTTCAACCCCCTGTACTGAAAAATAAATAAATGAATGAATAAATAATCAATAGAATACAGAAATATATAAAAATATAATACACAGTGATCAAAAAGGGTCATTTCAGAAATGCAAATGTGATTGTCCTACTTTTTATTTTGGGATAATTATGGGTTTTCTCGAGTGGGAATTTACAGAGATTGTTTTACATTATAGTGAGGACACATTATAGTGAGGTACTCTTTACCCAGTTTTCTGTTGGCTACTTCTTACATAACTATGGCACATTATCAAAATTAGCAATGTGACACTGGTGTATTGTGTATGTAGTTCTTATTACATGTCATCATTAATAAAAGTTCTGGCTTAAAACGCAGAAATCAACAGCAAGGAAAGAGCAACTATTTCTTCTCTCTCTGAATTCTGTTATAAAAAATGCATAAAATGTTGAAGATTAGCAATTGTCACATGCTTGGAGTCTCAAGAAGCTACAACTATTTCATGTTATGTCTATTCTTATTGTCTTATTTCAATTTATTTTACAGGAGGGCAACGTAATTTGTACTTGCACATTCTACTGTCTATTTACACAACAGTGAATTTGATTATCTATTAAACAGGGTGCCTGCAGCTGTAGCCCTGTGGCATCGGATCCCGTCAGATCTCGGAAGCTAAGCAGGGTCGGGCCTGGTCAGTACCAGGATGGGAGACTGCCTGGGAACACCAGAAGCTATAGGCTTGGGAGAAGGACCTGGCAACCCCCTCCCAAAAAAAATCAATCTGCCATTGAAAACCCTATGAACAGCAGAGAAGCACTGACAATAGTGTTTCCCCTGTTGTACAGAGGGTCGCTATGAGTTGGATACCGACTCGACGGCACCTAACAACAACAACAATTAAACAGGGTTACGTGCAGCCCAGGCTTAGCAGTTAAATCTCCGAGGTGGAAACACCCTTTTTTGTGTGTATGTTATTCACCTGAGGATCTTCTTATTTATTAACATATATAAATACTTAAGAATAAATTTAATGTAACATAGAGGTCAACAAAACCTGGAATATGGCAAAGTCAGAGATAAGCACTTCCTGATGGGCTTTTTATTAAGTTCTCAAAAGCAAAAGCCTGAAAGTCAAAAGCCAGATCATAAAAAGAGGTCCTCACTCTTAAGAAGTACATAACTTGCTCAGATAAGATCATGAACGTCCCACGTCCTCACTTTGAACTCAAGATGAACTGTGCTTGAACCCTGGAGGTTTGATTCCCACCAGGGACACCTTTCTTTTCTCCAGCCCCTCCCTTCCTGGTGGGAGCCGAGGAGTCGATGTACCAGCATCTCACTATCCTAAAAGTGTCCTTCTGCATCTGTTTAGCCAGATGTGAGCAGGGACATGCCGGGAGGCCTTACACACAGATGGTTTCTATTATGGTTTCGTGAGGTTTTACCTGGCACATCATTGGCTGAATTTAAAAAAAATGTGCATCCAAAAAGCTCTGAGTGTTTGTACATGAAGTGCTAAATCTTGGTGATGCCAGCCCATTGTTATTTAGAAATTTCCTGAAGACAATTCATACGCCTAAGCATGACGCAGAGGCTTTCAGCGTCATAGCCTCAACCTGCTCTTCCCGCAGAATCTTGAGCGGTGCCCCACCTGCTCAGGCTTCCTAGGTGACACAGCGAGCATGCATTGCTCTGTCCCTGTGTGTATTTGAATGGCATTCATCTTTCACAAACATGGTACTAAACCACATTTTTTTTCAGTACTTGCAAGATTGAATCCATGGCCTCATGCATGCTAGGCAAGTGCTCTATCTACTGAGCTGCACCCCCAGTTCCTCTTTCCGTTTTTTTGGGGGGGTGTACTGGGTCTTGCTAAGTTGCACAGGCAGCCTCTGGCCTTGAACTCATGATCCTCCTGCCTCAGCCTCCTGAGAGGCTGGGATTACAGGAGTGCGCCTCAGTGCCCAGCTGAACTACCTTGTCTGTGCCGTGCATCCTTGCCTGTTCTGCCCAGGGGTACTTCACAGTCCGGCCTCTTTATATCACTCTCTCAATGAGAAGTCAGGGGTGGGCAAGTCCAACTGACGCAGGCTGGATCATTTACCACTCTGATGGCCAGGACAGCGAGGATGCACTTGGTGTGAAAAATATTAGACAACCTAAAAACGAGGTCAGTTTGTCTTCCTTGCTCACTCAGGTTCTGATTCCCTGACCGCTGGACAACATGAATCATCTCCTATACAGGTCAAACCTATGAGCAGATATGACAGGTCACGTTGGGAGATGGTTGAGATTCTGCTGGGAGAGAGGCATAGGGAGAGAGAAGTGAGCTCATGAGGTGGAAAGGCACTGGAACTGAGGAGACAGGAGATGTCCTAGGGCCTCACCTGGATTTGTGGCTTGTAGGGTAGGAGCAGAGGGGCAGGTCTTCTCCAAAACTGGAGGACCAAATGTCCACAAGTCAACGTGGGTGTCTGTGACTATAAGAGAAGGAAAGGGCTGTTTTGACATTCATGTCCAATGTCCAGGAGAGATTGCTAAATTAGCAATTGCTGGTGACCATTGTTGTGGACTGAACTTGGCACCAGACCTTGGGAGTCATTGGTTTTGAGGAGGCTGCTGAAGCCACATGTGGAAGAGGCTCCAGGCTCATGTCATTCCCCCACATGTAAGGGGGGGGGGTTTAGCCACACCTCCATGAGTTTCTGGAGCCCAGTGTCAGTTGTCCTGGGCTCTGTGCATTTTGGTCTGGTATCTTTAGTCAACTGAAAATGTCCTGCTAATAATCATGTGGGACTTATTGTACATCAGACACTATTCCAAGCGTATCTTTTAACTCATCTCATTAAATCTGCACAAAACCCCGAGAGGTAGGGGAGGTAGGCATTTTGGGGATGCTCATTGACCAAACAGGAAAGCAAAGAGGAAACTGAGCCATCGGGAGATAAAACAACATTAAAAAAAAAAAATAAGTGTTGAGTCTAGGAGTCTAACTTAAGCCTCCTGCCCTGAAATCCACATGCTCTACCACATCAAGTGCTGTCTCTTTCCAGTTGTACCTGTGCCACACTGCCCTGTCATAGGGGAGCGTAGGAGGGCAGAAAGGGGGTTCCTGGTTTCAAGGATTGCAAGGTCCTGGCTTCTATCCTTGAAGCCAAGCAGGGTGATCACTAGAGTTTCATAACGTCTGCAAGTATCAACAAGAAAGGAATCCGGATCATGGCTAATTCATATTATAGCACGTGCTACAGTGAATTATAAATTTCTGGGCCTCACCTTCCCATAGGACTGTGCAGTTTTGAGAGCAAAAATTAATTAATAATGTTAACAGTCTAAGTCCCTAAGTGTTACTCTTTGTCAGAAATAGGCTGCCTCTAACTCTGCCTTCTCTAGAGAAGAAGTGGAAAGGAAAAGATAGCATTTGATCACGCTCAAGGGAAAACACCAGTGTGGGCGCCACTGCTGGCGAATGCAGGAAGTTTATTCCAAGTTTCAGAGCACAGTTATAATTTTCCACCCTCATGTCAGAAAGCTGTCTGGAGCAGGCCAGCCTCATGGCTCATGCCCAGTAAACCTCTTTTAGAGAGTTGTTGGTAGTGTATTAGGTTTCCTGAAACAACTTCAGTACTGTAATCTTGGGTCCAAAAAGTTCCTAGCAGAGTTTGGGTCATGTGGCTTAGAGGTCAATGCACAGAAACCATGACAGCATAGCAGGCATTGACATAGCAGGAGTGACTTGGTGGAGCCAGGGAAGACAGGCTCTGTAGACACCCTGGCCAATGAGGGCTCCACATGTGCTATTTAGGAGCAATGGGTAATTAATTCCAGATCCCCACATTCGGCTTTGTGTACACTATGTGCATCTAACAGCTCACCTCTGCTGTGCGGTACCAGCTGCACGTCTTCCCTCCATAACGTGAACTAGCGCCTAAAGCCAATGGATTTGTTCCATTCATTTGTTATTACCTTTCTGAAGATAAGATGTGATTGGAATCCTATTTGGCCACCCCTCACACTAATGTTAAAAAGGTACCATAAATAAATGGGGCAGGGTGGGGAGTGTTATGACTGTCCTGAGTATTGCCATTGCTTGTGTTTATCCTTTACTGCAGTGGGCATTAGATATTACATGCAGCTGGTGTGTAAGAGATGGTGGAGGAAGACTGTAATTGTGTCTGTAATATTAAAGAAAATTTCTTGAAATAAAAGAGTGTACAAATTGAAATTGAATCAAACAAGTGAAGGAAAAATATTAGACAACCTAAAAATGAGGTCAGTTTGTCTTCTTTGCTCACTCAGGTTCTGATTCCCTGACCACTGGACAACATGAACCATCTCCTATGCCATCCCACCACCTCAAATCTCTCTCCATTGTACTTGCTACCACCATCCAGCTCTCTGTTGCTAGCAGAAAGATCTTTCCTAAAGGTTATCCTGTTTTAAAGACAAACAAACAAAAAACTAAATGAGAACAGCAAATGTGTAATGATAGATCCCTTTGGCTCCATGTGAAGTCCACATTATTTCATGGTTCCAATAACCAGATCCAAAATATTCTGCCATGTTTACCTCCTTGGATCATTCCTAAAACCCATACTATTTTTTTAAGAGCCAAATGTTTACTTACCTCTCCTTTCACCCAGAATATTTCATTCTTTTCTTGTCTGTCTGTATGCAATTCTACCTTCTAAAAAGTAAACAAATATAACCTGTGTTTGATTGACTACACCCAAGTGTTTCATCTTCCATTTGCATTGCCCTTTGCTTTTCTCTCAAGTTGATTATTTTGATCTATATTAGACAGATAGATGATAGACAGATGTAGCTATTGAAAGCATCTGGAAAAGAGTAGGAATCTATATATATATATATATATGTATACATATATATATATGTATATATATATATGTACATATATATGTATATATATATGTGTATATATATATATATATATATATTCTTGTGTCCCTTGGGAGTTGAACTCAGGATCTTGCATATAGTTTGCAAGTGAACTATCATTGGGCTGCACCTCCAGTCCATTTTTTTATTTTTTATATTGAGACAGGGTCTCCTAAGTTACATGAGCTTCCTCTGGCCTTGAACCTGCAATCCTCCTGCCTTGACCTCCTGTGAGACTGTGCCCAGCTGGATTTATGCTTCCTCGCCTGGTCTCAACTACATTTCGCCACAGTGAATTATACAGGAAGATGCTCAAGTGTGATAGATTGGAAACATGTTGAGCACAGAGGAGAGAAAAGTGTGAGAGGAAGCTTTGTGACTTTTGAAGAGGGTGTAGCGCCACAGAAGATTCGGAATTGAACTGTGGTTAGCTAAGTGCAGGTCTCTGAAGCAGCTGTCAGCCCAACCCTCCCTTTCTCAGCTGCCTAATGAGGCAGGAATGCAGAGCACGGTCATGGGCAATTACAGGCTTCTTCTCACTGCCGAAGTCTTAGCTTATCAGTGTTTAATCATTGTCCCAGCCTTTCTGGGCCTAATCAAGAGAGAGCACACGCAGCATAGTGCACACAGGGAGAGGGCAAAAGAGGTGCTGGCTTTGTCTGTGCAACCTGGTGAGTTTCAGGTGTCGCTTTCCCCTTCTACCAGGCGTGCTTTTCCCCCAGATAAGTTATGAGGTTGCTAATTCTCTTCTTATCAGATGTAGCTGTGTTCTGTAGCCTATTGAAACACACTGTAATGTATCCCATTAATAGAATTGCAGTAATACCATTGGAAGTGGATAACCTTTATGTAACAGGGGAAAAAGAAAGAACATTCTTAGCTAGGTCTCTATGCACCGCATGTGAAGTCTAGCACATAATGCAATTAGATAGCCTATATGTTTGGATGGGAGTGACAAGAAAGATGAAATCGGTCATGCAAGACATATGTATGGAAAAATATAAATACATAAACAAATTCCTCAGCATGTGAAAGTTAAAAGATAAGTATATAAAGTCCAAATATGTAAACAAATTTTTAAAGAAATTACAGAGATTTAATTGATGGACATAATGTATACCCCATATTTGGCATTAGGTGTGGTCTGCTGTCTGCTGTCTTCAATTTCTATGCTGAGCAAATAATCTGAGAAACTGGACTTTATGGCATCAGGATTGGAGGAAGATTCATTAATAACCTGCATTATGCAGATGACACAACTCTGCTTGCTGAAAGTGAAGAGGATTTGAAACATTTACTGATGAAGATAAAAGACTATAGCCTTCAGTAGGGATTGTGACTAAACATCAACAGAACAAAAATCCTTACAACTGGGTCAGTATGTAACTTCACAATAAATGGATAAGTGATTGAGGTTGTCCATTACTTTGCTTTACTTGGTTCTATAGTCAACACCTGTGGAAGCAGCAGTCAAGAAATCAAAAAACACACTGTTTTGCAAAATCTGTGGCAAAAGATCTCTTTAAGGTATTGAAAAGTATAGATGTCACGTTGAAGATGAAGGTGAACCTGGCTCATGCCATGGTTTTTTCAGTTGCATCATATGATTTTGAAAGCTGGGCATTGAACAAGGGAGACAGGAGAAGAATTTATTATTTTGAATTATGGTGCTAGAGACAATTATTGAATATGCCATGGACTGCCAAAAGAACCAATAGATCTGTCCTAGAAGAAGTGCAACCAGAGTATTCCTTGGAAGCAAGGATGGTTAGACTGCATCTTACATAATTTGGACATGTAGTCAGGAGGGACCAATCCCTGGAGAAGGACAAAATGTTTGAGAGAGTGGCAGGTCAATGACAAAAAGGAAAACGCTCCACTAGATGGACTGACATAGTGTCTGCAGCAATGGACTTAAACATAAATAAGATCGTGTGCCTGGCACAGAACAGGGAGTGTATCCTTCTGCTGTACATAGGGTCGCTATGAGTCAGACCAGATTAGATGGCACCTTACAACAACAACAACCACAGTACTGCAAAAAGAAAAAAAAATGAGCCTCCACGATTAGAGAAAGACAGTGGAGGATGAGGTATCAGCAGTGTGTGTGTGTGTGTGTGTGTGTGTGTGTGTGTGTGTGTGTGTGTGTGATGGTCTAAAGTTGAAAGCTTTAGGCCTCTCCAAGTACCTGACAGAGATCAGATGGCTGGCGGGATATGAGCAGGGAGCAGCAGCCCTGGGGTTGGAGAGGGCGTGCACACACCCAGGAGTTGGGTTTCTTTCCAGATGAGAGGTGTGGAGACAGACCCAGAAGTGAATCTTGAGAATGAAGGTGGGGATTTGTATGACAAAACCTTACTCTCCATTTGTAGAGAGTGAGCTAGAGAAGAACCAAGAGCATTAGGGAGGAACCCATGAAGTGGGCCCGGGGTTGTGGCTTTGCTGGTGGTGGCAGTTACTTCTGACGTGGCAGTGGCCTTTGGGATGCAGGAGAGTGCTATTTGGGGCATTCCGGAAGATCTCATCTTCCCTTCCACCTCCCTCAGATGTTATGACAGAGTCGGCGTTTCTTACAAAATGAATCCCAGTGATGGATCTTGCCCAACGACGTGTCACAAAGTGTTGCTAGGGATCACTGTGTGACCCAGCATTATGGATTCACACGCGGAAGAAAGAAAACATGAGGCCCTCATAGAACCTTATGACTCATCAGTTGGTTTTTAGATATGTCTGTGATACAGCGATATAAGTCTTATAAAGCAGTTCTAAACTAATGGTCAGGGACACACAGGAGGTCGGTGTGGACAGACTTATGGATGGAGGTGAGTGTCCACAGAGGAAGGCTGAGTTCGCTCCTCTGATCAAGGCCAAAGCTGAGGATGTAGTGTGGGGAAGCAGGAAGTCCAAAGGTAACCCTGCAGAAAGTAGCCCGCTGTGGGGCCCAGTGAAATGGGGTCATCTTAGTGATGAGAACCCAGAGCAGCCAAAATTCCAGGCTCAAGGATCAGGATGGAAGGGTGGGGGCCAGGCCTGGAGGCAGCTTTCTGAAACTCTCCCTATTTTGAAACAGGTTATGTTTAAGAACTGAATGGTTCCCTCTGCCCTTAATAATGTCAGATGGTAAGAGCATATCCTTTATCTACAGGCCAATGAATACTAGCACTGGGGAAAAATTAACTCTGAGTTATGGATAGTGGCACAGAACTTTATAGTTTTTTGTTTTGTTTTGTTTTGTTTTTCAAAAAGCACATCCAACTCTTTGATTCTGTCAGGTATCCCAGAGAGCTCCTTCCCTGGGCTGATCCTTCGTGATCCCCACTGAGGAGAAGATGTGAGTGCCCAGCACCCCCTGCAAGCCATGTATGCATGGTTAACTCAAAGGCCCCTCATTATGCCACGAGAAGAAACTTTTAAAAAAGTAGGCAATCCAGGAGCATGGAGGTTAACTTACCTGCCTGGTATCGGTCACCTGGCAATAGGTAGTCACAAAAGCTAAGACCCTGCAGCCTAGCCCCAAGGGCTATGCTTCCAACTGCAGGGTAAAGCTGTGCGTCAGAGGAAGAATGCCTTGTAGGGGTGTCATCAAGCAGTTATAGGGTGAATGCATAAATGAGTGGAGTCAAGAAGCAGCAGTGAGATCATCTTTGAGCCCAACGTACCCAAAGGAAGAACATGCTAAGATTCCAGAGTCAGAATGACCCCTCCTCCCCGTGGGGTGTTTCATCTTTTAACACATGTGCAGAGAAGCTGCTTTGCCATGCACAGAACACCAGGTCACAGCCAGGCAAGGCCGAGATTCCAGCTGGCAGTCAGTCAGATTTCTGTGACTTTGGCTCACGCTTTTGGAGGTTCCAGTCCAGGATGGATGGACCCCATATCACTGAGCCTCTTGTGAAGTAGCACCTCATGATGAGGAGCATGCGCTGGAGTAAATGTGCTCACCTCACCACTGGGAAGCAAAGGAAAGGGAGGAGGAGGAAGAGCCTGGGATCCCACCTGTCCTTCCAGGGCACCACTGCAGAGACCTGACCCTGATGACCTCTAGCAGGCCATGCCTCTGCAAGCTCCCAGCAACTCCGAAGGTGAGTGCAGCTTAGCGCGTCAGCTTTGGGGGCATCTCAGGCTTAAGCAATAGTGACGCTAGACCAAGCACTGTTTCTCAGGGTCTATTCTTTCCTGTGACCCTGTGGCCATCACAGACAAAGCACAGGTTGAATCTGGGCTCAGACACTGAACTGACTGAGACTCTGCCTCAAAACAACAAATAAAAATAAAAAGGGGGTCGGAGGGGGTATCTAGGGGAGGAGCACTTGTCCCACATGTGTGAGGCCCTGGGCTCAACCCCCAGTACCAGTAAAAAATGTATCTTTAAATTGATTGGGAATGAAATAATAATTCTATGAGTCAACGTCACAGAATTTGTGAGCTGAGCAAGGCTAAGCGTGAGAGGTGTGTATATAGCTGGAACCTCTCACAGGTGTAGGGAGAAGCCTCCTCATAGCCGCTAGCCAGGAACGAGACTCACGCCTCAGTTTCTGAATTCAACACTCTTCCTTCTCTTGAATTCTTTCCCTTCTCCACCTGCCCATTCCTTAGGGATAGTTAGAAATGTGATCGCTTCTAGAATTGATTATAAAGAAAATTAAAAGCTTACTTTCCTTTGATAATTTTGGGCTAATCAGGGAGTGCCTAACATTCACCTCTGCATTGATTTAAATAATTATTACAAGTGTGCTCATGAACTCAATGTCATAAGCCTATGTGGTGTAATTGCTCAATATCCTTAGAGAAATTGTTCTAAAAAAATGTGAATGGCAACAAGTTGGAAATCACAAGGGAACCTTCTAGTAGGTTTCTCCTGCAAAGCTTCCAGAGATTGCTCAGAGGCAGTCATGGATGGACAGAGTGGGAGCTGCCTGTGTGAATCTGTGTGTAACTGTGAAGGGAGAGGGCGAAGGAAAACAGACAAGGTCCACCGGCAAGTTCTAGGCAGGGAGCACAGGGTACCTCCTGGGGTGGGCAGGTCCCGTGTGAAATCAGGACACTGAGCAGCAAACTCTTACAGGAAAGTATTTTAAGTGCTCTGCGAATGTAATGAGGATTAGGAGGCTGTGCTTTGATGAATAACATGGGTGAATTCAAAGCTGGAAAGCCACTGACACACAGAGGGAGGGGAGATTACCAGCACTCATTACAATCTCAGATACCACCTCATTTTCCCCTTGAGAGAATAAACATGTTTGTTCTGAACAAAGGGTGTGGGGGGGAGAGGAACAAGGAGGTGCAGGAACTGGAGGATTACGGGAGAGTTTGGATGCACCCTCCAAAGCATGCTGCCGTGGCACTCCCCTCGTGGGTGTGGTCTGCATGCAATGCAGCCCATGCACAGGGGAGCAGCTGGGATGTAGGGGACAGGAGAGGACCGACCAGGCCTTTGGGAGGTTCTCAGAAACTGGGAACAACAGGGAAGCTCTCACCAGACGCCCTGACCTACCCCCCTGGATCCTACACATTAAGGTGCTTTCTGATCCTTTCCTCAAGGACTTTACCCCAGTTGCTCAGGAGGGGACCATAAGATGCCAAACATTCGCATTGCTGGTGAACAAAATTAGCTTTTCCCATGCTGGTCTCACCAAGACACACACACTAAGTCACCAGGGAGAGTACTGAAGAAGGTAAGATAGGGGAACCAACAAGAGGCAGCACAAACCCACAGCCCCCTAAAATGTTGCTGGCTATGGGATCACAGCTAGTCAGCTACAAAGTCTCATCACTTATTCCAGGAACCTGTTCTGGACCTCAGAGGCCCAGGCATCCAGTGCTCAAGTCTGTTGCACATCCACTGAGCTGATCTGAAGCCACCCCATGGGGTTGTGACTCCCCTTGAGATAGGAGTTTGGACCGTCCACTTTCCAAAACAGAAAAAATAATCATGGTGCTTCACAAAGTACCAAGTGTAGAGCAAGGATGAGCAAATGTGTGTGTAATTGGTTCATGGTATGGTGCAGATGGGCAACTGTGTTTCATTTTATGTCTGAATTCCTCCTACCTTCCTCTCAATCTCCCTCCACCTTAAAGAAGTTGGGACTCATTGCCAGGCATCCCAAGACCACAGTCTCTTTCCACCTCACTGATGGGTTTGACTTGAGGGTGGATTCCTAAGCTGCTCAAGGCCTGGAACTGGTTCTTATTCACATTGTGCCCTGGTACCTAACAGTACAGTATCCAAATCAGACACTCCGTGAACAAGTGCCCAGTGAAACAAAAGCATCGGGAAATGGTAACATGGAGGCTTTGCTATGATTTGAGAACACAATGGGTGGGAATCAGTGGCAGTGGGAGTTGGTAGGCAGAGTTCCTGCAAGCATCATTAAGGGTGGGGACCCCCAGACCCAGCAGCCCCTGAGAACCTGTTAGAAATGTACACTCTTTGGCTACAGTCCAGGCTTTTGAAATGGGAATTCCTGGGGCCCCACCCTCAAGTGATTCTGATGTATGCTCAGATTTGGAATCACTGCCTTGAGGAACTCTACACTAAGCTTTCGTTCATCTCACTGACATTTAAATGTCACTCATTGAACAAACGCCTGTTGATACAGGAAGGTTTTTTGTTGTTCAGGATTCTAGAGCCATGAGGAGGTGAAGGAAGAGGATGTCCCAGCTCTGAATAAGTCATGATGAGCAAACACAGGCATGACCAGAGACAGACGACAAGCTGAGGTGACTGGAGAAGAGGCAAATAAAGCCCCTGCTTTGAGCAGGTCCTGTCAGATGTCTAGGACTATGACACACCAGCTCTGAGGTTGGATTCTTGCTTCCTAGATGTCATTTCTTTCCCAGTGTTCTTGGTTTCATGGGCCAAATTTCCTTAATACCTGCATTCCTAGTTTTGAGCAGAGCACTAGGCACATAGTAGAGCACATTAAGGTTAGGTGAATGTCCACACAAAGGGATGAACCAAGAAGTGACAGACCCCTTGCTGTAACGTGAGTGGTAACAAACATAACTCAGACCCAGTCTGAGTAATGAAAATGTGAAAATACACCTTGCCTGGGGCCTAGGATGCCTATTTGTCACAGGTAGATGATGAAAGTAGAAAACTAACCAGAGACAAGATTACTGTGGTATCAGAATGTAGACTTCAGAATATTGGCTGTATTTCAGCATGAGAAGAGGACTTTACTTTAGATGGTAATAATATTCGACTGATAAATATAAAGCTTCAGGTTGGTAAAGCATTGACCCAAAGAACATGTATTTCATTGATATGTGGGGTATTTTGTGATCAGCAGCAGGGCTAAAGAGTTAGGAGCAACTCATTGCATAATGCAGTGGGGTCTATGGAACACAAAGGGTCCAACTCTAACCCAACTGGCACAGTGGACAAAAATCAGTTAGCTGGACCTCTGAGGCTGCTGGAGCCGGCACGAGGAAGTGTGAAAACAAAGTGGCCAATAGCAGAACATCTGTCCAAGACCCGTGTGGTCACACCCTATAAATGTTCTCATGACTCAAAGATGACTATCAGAGATAAGAGTCTAGAAGTTTCACACATTTTGGAAGCCACACTAGACAGATGATTCTTCTGTGTGTTCAACTACTTAAACACTGTCAGAAAGGATTCCTATTTATGTGGTCTCATTTTTGGAATGGAAAATATATCACAGTGCAGACAGTA
This sequence comes from Pedetes capensis, assembly GCA_007922755.1. Lineage (NCBI taxonomy): Eukaryota > Metazoa > Chordata > Mammalia > Rodentia > Pedetidae > Pedetes > Pedetes capensis. The sequence goes on from VMDO01024053.1 coordinate 13,213, forward strand.
GATGACATCAGGAATAGTTTTAGTCTCGTTTGAAAAGACTACCCTGACATCCAATCCTGCCTGATCTTGGAAGCTAAGCAGGGTCGGCCTGGTTAGTACTTGAATGGGGGACCATCAGGGAATTCCAGGTGCTATAGGTTTGGGACAAGAACCCAACAGCCTACTCCCTAAAAAATCAGCCATTGAAAACCCTGTGAATAGCAGAGAAGCACTGACAAAAGTGCTGGGCACGGTGCACTGTTCAGGAGGGCTTTGTTCTGTTGTACATAGGGTCACTGTGAGTTGGACCCGACTTGATGGCACTTAACAATGATAATATCTAATACCTTAGTGTTCATTTTATTTCTTTGATTTTTAATGCCACTTTTCATAAAATAAATTAAATGAACACACATACTTTTTGTAACTTGGGTTTTTGTCACTACAATGTGCTTACAGTATAACTTTTAGCTATTGGATTTGCCCCTGGAGATGAGAAAGGACCAAATAAACAGGACAAAAAGTCATCAAAAGCAATGCAGGTGCCCTTGAAGCACAGCAGTGTCCGGGAGGCCTTCAAGTGCACTCTCAAAGCATCAGTTATTCGGGAACCCTTCAAAACCATGCTGTGGTTTGGGCTAAAATGTTCACCTTGGGGACCTCATACTCTGTGTGTTCCAGGAAGCATAGTCACTCTCTAGTACTTCTGGTTGCCAGCTGACCACAGTCCCCCAGCTGGCAGCTGCTCTGTTCTGCTCATTTGCTGGTTTGACATTCACCTCCCTAACACCCTGTAGACACTGATAGGAGAATGGGGATTTCCCGACATGGGAAAACCCTGTACATGGTGAGATTTGGAAGTGCCCCCCTGCACTTGGGGTATTGAAGGTCCCCCAAAGACTCATGTGCTCGAGGCTTGGTCCCCCGGCCTCTGGTGCTATGGGGAGGTGAGGGAGCCTTTAGGAGTTGAGACCTTGTGGGAGGAAGGGAAGTCATGGGGCAGGTACCCTGGAAGGTGATATTGGGACCCCAGCCCTTCCTTTCTCTTAGTTTTCTGGCTGCCATGAAGTGAACTGACCTCCCCAACCCACAGTGCCATGATGAATTATCCCACCACAGGTGCAAACAGCAGGGACAAGTGATGATGGACTGAAACCTTGAGACCAGGAGCCAAAATAAGCCTTTCCTCCTTATAAGGAGTTTTGTCTTGGGCATGTATTTCAGTAATGGGAAGTTGACCAACATGCCCCCAGAGAGCTCAACATACAGAGTGACTGTACATCCCCACAGGCATCTGGAGAAGCACTGCAGTTATGGATCTGTGGGAAGAAACAATGAGGTCCCTTAAAGACCTCATGACTGAGGGGAAAAGTCGGCTCTATGCAGGCTGAACTCTAATCAAACACACCACTTAGGCTGGGCATGGTGGTGCATGCCTGTAATCCCAGCAACTCCGGAGGCCCTGGCAAGAGGCTCTCAAGTTCAAGACCAGAGGCAGCCTGTGTAACTTAGTGAGACCCTAACTCAAAAAATAAAAAAGGATGCTAGGGGTGCACACAGAGGTGGAATACTTGCAAAATGTGTGCAAAGACCTGGGTTCAACTCCCACATACTGAGAAAAAAGAAAAATTCAATTATTAGAGCAGAATAGCACAGTCACCTTATCAATGTAAGTATTTATGATATGGAACTTCAGTGGCAGAGTCCCATAGTCTCCAGGCAGGACCTGTAATTAGAACGTGATTTTAGTATCAGATATAAAATAAAACTTCTCAATCATGTTTTGAAGGAATCAGTAAGTAATCTTTGATCTCCTACATTTCAAAGTAAAAAACAACTGTGACATTCAATTAATCTTCTTCTCAATTAAGAAGACACTTTTTTGGTAGCTGATTCAAAATTATTTGACCTCCAGGCACAGTCCAAATTGAACAATTAACTGGTATGTTTGATAGTGTAATTCATTTGATGGTTTAAATCCTGGACTGTAAAACAAAGTACTTTAAATGAAGTAACCAAAAAATAGCATATTCCTCCTTAAGGATTGGTGTGATTCTTTTAGGAGGGGAAATGCTTTATGGATGCATATTAACATGCTCCTAGGCATGCCATTATGTTGATGCATGATGTCAGATACATAGGTGAAAGAACAGATGATTTATGGGAAAATGCTCTTCCATAACAAACTATTATGAAATGATTAAATCATATAGCATAAAAAAGGGTATTCATCCCATTGACAAGGAGAATTTAAGGACCTAATCAAAAGGCTCAGGATGTCCACTTGAATTTTCATGGTAAACTTTGATGAGTTACTGAAACTTTCTGAATCTAAACTTCCTCCTCTACAAAACTTGAGGTGGACACTTACCCCTGCTTGGCTGTAATGTGAGGATGTACACAGTAGCTTTCAACACACAAGGGCACATGGGGATGTGTGTAGAAGCTGAATTAAAGGTATGTGCCCTGGAATTCAAGAAACACACTCACACAAGAGTTTCAGTGAAAAAGAATAGATTTGCAGAGTGCCTCCTGCTTCTCCTGTGCATCTCCAGTCAGATGGAGTCAAGGAGCCAGGGTGTTTGGAAGCTAATCTTGTCTTTGGGAGCCTTAGGGCTATAGGACAGCACACTGGTTTCCTTCCCACCCCTTCCGCCATGGCATGTGGCCTGGTTTACCCAATCAAATGCAAGCTGAAGATTGTTTCCCACTCCTGGGCAGAAAGTGGCAGAGCTGGTGTCCATATGTGTGAGATCTAGGGAAAGTGAATGGGAGACGGAATGTCAATAGGATGTGCTGGTTGCCTCTGGATTTGGTGAGGCATTGCAAAAAGTAAGTGAATAGTTCAGAAAAGAATTGGCCATTTTGTGAACAAAATTGAACGGAAACAGAATCCATAAATTTAGGGGCTTGTAAGCACTATAAAAAGAATGACATCTCACCCCAAACATTACCAATAACACTGAGAAACATTTTTAAAGGCATTTAAAACTCAGCTTTGTAGCAAGGATCAAGTAAATTTACACCCATGAAACCCAGTGTAAAAACCTCTGAATTGATGTCTAGACAGAGAAGTTAATTAAAAGCATGGGACCCAGTAAATTCTTTTGCTTTTATTCAGAAGCTCAGAGGAAAGGGTCTAAATGCATGGGTTTTCTGCTAAGCCTAATAAGCTCAACGTATGTGAAATGGTAAAGGGGTGGGGTGGCTGGGGGATAAGCAAAGACATTTAGAAACTCAAAGGAGTGGCTGTGGCTCTTGGCATCTGGAATCACCCAGACAAAGGGCGTATGAATTAGATTAAGGTTTTCTTTATTTTTGAAATTCATGCCTTGCTCATGATAGGCAAGTGCTCCATCACTTGGCCACACCCCTCAGTCTCATTTTTATATCTTATTTTGAGAGGAGGTCTCACTTAATTGCACAGCCTGCCTCTGGCCTTGAACTCACAGTCCTTCTGCCTCAGCCTCCTGAGACGCTGGGATGACAGGCGTGTGCCATAGTGCATGGCCCCTATAAAATATTGGAGACAAGTGTTCTGCCAAAGACACATTAGTGGGTAGGTGGACTGTGACCCTGGAGACATAAAGTGACACAAAAGCCACCACCAGGGTGAGGGGGAAAGCGGGCAGAGAAGCCTCTCAGGGGGCACGTGCTACAAAGGCTACGGGAAGTATAGTTTGGGGAAAGTAAAAGCAAGGATCTCCCAGATGGCAGAGCCAGCAGAGGAAAGTGGACAAAGATGCTGTGGCTAGGAGTAAGAATCTGAGAATAAGTAAGGAGTATTCCCTGGCTCGGGCTGGGATTTAGCTCAGTTGGTAGAGCACTGCACTACAGTCTTTGAGGTCCCGAGTTCAGTTCCCAGCACCACAAAAATGGGAGAAGGACCTGGCAATCTACTCCCAAGGCAATCCCGAAACAGCCATTGAAAACCCTATGAGGGTAGTTATGAGTCAGATACCGACTCGACGGCACCTAACAACAACAACATTCCCTGGCTCATGAATCACAGGCCCTCAAAATACATGTCTAGTTGAAATCCAACCTGTACCACCAAAGAGGGTGGTGGCTTCCTCTCTTCTGCATCACACTGGGGATACATGTAGAGGTTATTCAAGGTCTGCTGCACTGTGGGGTGATGAGGAAGTGAGTGCTGAGCAAGCAAGAAACTCTGCCTTATAAATTCCTCCGCCATCCTTTCCTTTCCTCAGCAACTGTGGCCTTTGTGTAGTGTGCTTTGTGGTGGGATTTGACTGCTGTCCTCCTTTGGGAGAGGGTGAGTGTGTTTTGGGTGGACTAGGGCTGTCACTGACACTGACATTCCTCTTCAGGCACGTGGCCAGGTTATCATCTCCTGCCTTCTTGGGGTTTGGCAGGCTTATGGACTTATGTCTTGCTTTGATGAAGGAACTATGGGAAACAATGATATCTATCATCTGGGCACAAATATTTGAATACTGATGTGTGCACCATTTTAGCAGCAAATATAACCAACAAAGAAGCACAAAAGTGCAAAAGGCGGGACATCAGGTAGACCTTGCAAAGGATACATGTTTGTAGTCCGAGCTGAAACAAGAGGGCAGAGTGTCCTCTTTTGATCTAAGTTGGGAACATGCCTGTGACACTTCATAAACCACTTTGCTTTGCTTTCTTTTTCTTTCAATTCTAGGAGTTGAATCCAGGGCCTTGTTTATGCTTTGTAAGCACTATACCACTGAGCCATACTCCCAGACCGTTATTTTGCTTTTGATTTGAGGCAGGGTCTCAGTAAGTTATGTAGGGTCTTTCTGGCCTCGAACCTGTTGTCCTCCTGCCTCGGCCTCCCAAGTTGCTGAGATTACAGGCATGAGCCACCTTTCAAATGACCATGAAAACACCAGTGGTAATTATGTTGTGTTTACAGATACATCTCAGCGAGTGGTGAATCATAAATGCAGAATCTGAGAATAATGAGGATTGACTGTGAATGTTGAAAAGATGTTTTGCTCTGTTTTGTCATCTGCCACATCAAGCCTATCCACCCAAGAGTGACAGATATTGTTCTCCATTTCCTACAGAATGCACCCAGCAATGACTCTTCAGTGCTGACCATATAACAAGCACGGAGTTACCGGTTGGACAAGGGCCATCGCTTGGAGGTGTGACACTGCATTGCAGCTTTCCCTCCTCGCTTCCTGCGTTCCTCTTTTCTCTGGGCTTTGGCAACACCATGCTTCTCGTTCCCAGGGGTGCCCTGGCTCCTCTCACCGTCAGCCTCACTATGCCTGCAGAAGACCGTTTCCTTCCTGCCAGGCTAATCTCAACCCACCTTTCAGGTTTGATGCATGTATGATTTTCCAGAGCCTTCCGAGGGAGTTTGCTTTGTCCTATAACTCTAATTCCCATATGGACACCCCAAATCCAAGCCTTCATGCCAGGATGGCAGTTATATTCTGACTTGACAGCTCCCCATGTAGGCCAAAGGTCCTGGAGAAGAATAGGCTAATATTTGCTTCTTCTGGGGTGGTCTGGTGATTTATGGGGGGTGCTGAGAAGTGGTGTCAATAATCAGTCATTAAATTGGTAAATAAAAGGTTAACTATAGAAATGAAAGACACTCGGAGTTGTTGGAGCATTGGGACGTGGAATAATACCCCTGGATTGCAGCTAGCTCGGCCCTTGCACGCCATGTACGCCTGCAGCAGGCGCCTGGGAGGTGAGAGTCGCTGGACCCTGGCCAAACCTTGTCTACTCCTCAGAAGTGCAGGCACATTGGCCTCTGGTCTGGCTGCCCAATCTCATTAGGACCTTTTCCTTATCTCTGAAATGAGCACAAATCTTGCGCATCTCACCTCAAACACCCCATAGATGAGAAAGAGGTGGCATCTGTGAAACTCAAGTCACCAGTGCCACATGCTGCTAGGGAAAATTCCAGACAAGGCCATCCCACCCTGCACATCTCCCCTGCCCACGACTGCTGCCCCAGCAAGGTGGCCAGGCTGCCTGCTTCTCCAGAGGATGGAGGCTGAAGGAGCAGCCACCGCCGGTGAAGGGAAACCCCTCTCTCTTCTGTCAGCATAGAAAGCACTGGCGTGATTCAAAGGGAATCTCCCTAGAAGATGTAGGGGTAAAGGGGACAAACCCAGACCAAGGAAATGCAAAAGCCCAGGAACAGATGCATCTCATGAGTCTTGGGCTCCTCCTATGGGGTCTTGGCCAGCCCCGAGGACAAAGCAGTGGTCGCCAGGGCCTGTCCCCACTCCCTGGAGCTGGAGCACTGGACCTAAGAATGGGGCTCTAAATGGATCGTGTGCAAAATGACAGGGGAAACACTGGCTAAGGTCGGAGATGCTCTGGAATTCAGGGAAGGGGATGAGGGAGGGAGAGACAGGGACAGAGGAGGAGCCAGAGGGACAGAGGCCAGGAGAGACAGAGGAGAGGGGAGGGAGAAGGGGCTGAGGGAGGGAAGGGTGGAGGAGGAAGGGAGGAGGGATAACCTCTCTCCCTCATGGTCAGCTTCCCTCCGCTGTTCCTGGAAGCCGCGGATCTGGGAGGAAGCAGGTTTGAGGTGCAGGACCAGGTGCCCAGTCAGCCTCCTCAGGTCCTCTCTGTGACCTGGTGGCCATCTAGCCTCTGTGGCTCGGGTCTCTGGGCCTGTGAAATGAGGAAGGAAGGCCTTGCTCCAGTGGTTTGTCTGACAAATGGAGGAGGGGCCTCCATGTGCTGTTCTTTGTCCTAGCCAGGAGCCCAGGGCAAGCAGGGTTCCTATGCGTTTAACGAGCAGGGTGATTGCTGCCTGCTGAGGACCAGGTGGTGGCCTGGGCTGGAGACCTAAATGCTTCCCCAGAACAGCCCAGGAGACTGACTGAGGAAGATCACAGCTGCAGTCGGGACCCTGCAGGGTGCATGAGGGTCGGGGGGAGAAGGCCAGGGGGGTGCAGAGCAGCCTCTGCAGGAGCAGGTGGCCTCTCAGGGACAGCGACTCTGCTGAGATGCTGGCCATGGTGCAGTGAACCGCAACCGCCGAATGCGGAGTGCGCCCTGAGCTTTCTCACCTGGAGTTCTCCAGCACAGCTCGCTGTAGCGGGAATCGAGTTTCATGTGCTCCATTTCATGTCCTTTCTCCAGAGACATCTGAAGTCAGACAGGCAGGGTTTCTGATCTTCATTTCATGAATGAAGAAAAGGCCTTGAGGATTCCACACCTCAGCTGGGCCAGGATGTGCGCTGCTGTTGTTCTGCTTATCGAGTGTAGAGACAGCCGTGCTGTGCTATTTGGAGCCATGCAGAACGTCTTACAAGATGCAATTTACCACCTTTTTTTTTTTTAATTTCTTTAGAGACTTACACATAAAATGATTGTGAAATAATTATCCTTTTTTCACTCAAGTTGCAATGGCCACTTAAATTTGGAGAAAGGACTCTCGCTCTTATTTACTGCCCTCTACACAGCAATTAGCCAGTTCCATAGAAAGCGAACCCAGAACACAAGGCCATGCCAACAGGCTCCACTGGAGTCACGAGGACTCACATCATGTCACAAAATTGGTGAACCTGCAAGCAAAGTAGTAATAGCAGCAGCAGTGGTAACAACAATAGTAATAGCAGCAGCCATACAATAGTAGTGTATTAGTCAGACTTTTCATTGCTGTGGCAAAACACCAGACATAAACAACTTAATGAAGGAAGAATTGATTTTGGCTCATGTTTCAGAGGGGTCAGTTCCTGGTCTCTTGACCCCCTATACTTGAGCAGGAACATGGTGGCAGCAGAGCATTTGGTGAAGGAGCTTCCTCAGCTCATGGCAGATAAGAAGCAGAGAGCAACGAAGGGACTGGGGACCAGCTATGACCTTCACAGTCACATCCCCAGGGACCTGCTTCTTCTACTGCTTGCTATAATAACATCACTAGTTAGGGACCAAGACTTCACCACCCAAGTCTGTGAGTGACATTTCAAATCCCAACCATGACAGGTAGACATAGGATTAGCTGCAGAGCAACAGTGGCAGTCATGGTGGCAGGCGTGGTAGGAAAGGCAGCGTGGTATCAGTGGTAGCAGTGGCAGCACTGATGGTGGTATTCATGGCAGTGTCAGTAGGGCCAACGGCTCAGGAGTGCCAGGAGCCATGGTAGCAGCAGTAACAGTGGTCTATGACTCTAACCCTATGACCACCACTGGAATGGCATAATACACTGACGTAATGATGGTAGGGTGCGTGGCATTCATGCGTCCTGAGCACATTCAGGAATTCGCCATGCAGAAGCCATTTCACTGTCCTAAAAACCCTACATGAGTTATGACTATGGCGAGCATTTACAGAGGAGAAAACCATGGCTCTCAGAAGGTAAGCCCCTGGCCTACAGTTCCACAGAGAGGGGCGACCACCTGAGAGCACAGAGAGGTTCCTGGCACCCCACCCCGGCCCCCACACGCTGCGGGAGGAGTGCAGGGCCCAGGGTGTGAACTGCCTGACCAGCTGGCGCCAAGGGCCCAGGCCTCAGGTCTGACCGCAGGGCTTCCAGCGCACAGGGCCACGTTTGCAGCCTCCCGGGAGACTGATGCAGCAGGAGTGTTTCCATGCACACCCTGTGGTTTGCACAATGTGCACAGCTGGGCACTCTGGCTGGCTGGGGTTCCCAAGATTAGTGTGTACAGAACTCCCTGGAGGGCTTGTTGGAGCCCAGAGGTCACAGTGCTACCTGGATTCCTGAGTCCCGGGGTGCGGGCACTTCTGACCGCTTCAGGGGATGCCTCCACTGCTGGTCCAGGAACCCTAAGGCCACCTCCTCACCCTCCACCACCAGGTGCCCAGCCTCTCCTGGTGGGACACCATGTTTCTCTCTAGGAGGCTCGAGGGTAGGTTCCCAGGGAGAATGATGTACCGGGAGTTCAGGCACGCTGTAGCTGGCACCACCCCATGGCACCTGGTGAGCTCCGTGGATGCAAAAGAATTCTTAGGAATCTGTGTGTGTTGTCTGGGCATCGGTGAGGAAGGCTGGGGTTTGGTGTGATCCGCATGCGTGAGCCTTGCCCACCCCTGTCCTTGCCCGTGAACTCGGCTCTGTGGAGGTGTGAGGGCGCGATTGAGAAACGCTGACCTGGGAATAAAATTCACAAGTCTGTCTGACCAGCTTTACCACCCTTTCCAGTCCGGCCCTTCCTCCCTGGTCCTACACATCTGCTTTTGCCCGGCTACCACACAGCAGCCTGTGCTCCGGGCCCTCGCTCTGGGAGTTGCACCCGCTTCCTGTGGGCCCAAACAGCCCCTCGAAGCCTCTGGGCCTTGGTGAGCAGCCAGCAGCCTGGGAACATCGCGTTCGCAGCGCTGCCAGACCTCTCCCCGCCCAGCCCACCGGTGCCTCTCTGTTTACATTCGTGGCCTTCACACAGCCTGCGTTCCTGGAAACAGAAACTGGGTCGTATTCTCTGAATCTTTAGCACAGACAGCAACACAAGAGGACTTTCTGTACACGTTTTTTCAATTAATATTTTCCATATTTCTAAGTTTAGAAAACAATACCACGTGCATAATCAGTGGCATTAAACAGTTAGGGTCTCTTTCCTAGGCCATTGGCACACATTTCCTACTGGTAGAGAAAGAGCCATGGCAGGAATTTGGGCTCATTTTTGCTGTATCAGGAAGTTGAATGACACATTCCACATCTGATCTCAGAGAAGTCTGTTTCTGAAATGAGTACAGAGCCATTTCACTTATGCAGTTTTTGCCCATAGTTCAAAGATAATAGAACCAGAAATATGGATAATAATAATAATTAGTGCTGCTCTTTCAACCAGCGATTTATACTTCACAAAAGGCATTCCAATTAACTGTTTGATTCTATCTTCCTAATAGCACAGCCAGATACCTATTACCAATATTATTCTACATCTTAGAAAAGTGAAGCTAAATTAAGCCTAAGCGGCTACCAAAAGGAAATGGAACTCGGTTTCCAGCTGAGACCTTGCAGTTCTGAATTCAAGGCTTTATTTCAATCCAACTCTGTTGTAAGCAAATAATCGGTTGCCTGCTGTTTGTAGAAGAATATGACAGAAGTTGGAAGGTAGCACAGCTTCCTTGAAATAATTTCTAAAGACAGGGCACTTTGAGAGTCTGGGGTCTCAAGCAGGTGTTTGTAGTTGGCTCTAATCTACAATTCTGAAACATAGGCAGGAGGAGGAAAACACATTCCCCCAGCCACCCCCTAAGGAACAACCGGAGCCAAGTGTGCCAGGCTTCTCAGAAGGTAATGACTCTTCGTTCTAACGTCTTCCTGATTCGTCCATAGTCCCTCTTCTCTATGTGTCCTTCACTGCTGTGTCACCCTTCACTGGGGTTACCTAGGACACATAAAACACTCAGGAAGGGAAGCCGGGCACAGTGGCACACGCCTGTAATCCCAGCGTCTTGGGAGGCGGAGGCAGGAGGATCACAAGTTCGAGACCAGTGGCAGTCTTCATAACTTAGTGAGACCCTGTCTCAGAAAAGTTAAAAAATGGGCTGAGGGTGCAGCTCAGTGGTCCAGCACTTGTGGAGCATGCAGGCACGAGGCCCTGGGTTCAACCCCAAGTACTACAAAAAAAAAAAAAAAAAAAAAACCCTAAAAAATCAAAACAACAACAACAACAACAACAAAACACTCAGGAAGGGATGGTGGAATTAATGGAATTCAAACAGGCCTCCAAGGACATAGTTCATAATACTATTTCCTCATCTTTGATGGCCACTTTGCACGTTTTCAGGGACACAGGCCTCAGTCCATCAATTCAAGCCTACTTCTTTCCTGGGCAATTGAGAGCTATGGAGGGTGTGGATGGGACAAGGCTATAGCCAAGTGGAACTGTCCATCAGTCCTGGGTAATGTTTCTCTCTGTCTTATCCTTTGCAGCTGTCATCTGCAGGATCTTAGTGGGGATTCTATGACCTGGCCCATCTGGCCTGGTGCTGGTGCAAATCCTGTCCACAGCAGAAAGCCTAACAATAGGTGGGATGGAGTTAAGGAAGATGCATCTAGTTTGATGCCCCTCTGTAGATGACTTCTAGAATGATGTCTGGAATTGACAGGTGACTTAGATGTGGGCCTTTGTGGCAGAACTGTATCAATTTTCCACACTCTGCCCAGTCTGGGAGGGCCTTGATGGAGACAAAAACGTAGAGATATTTCCAGAAACCTCAGGACCAAGATCTTCAGCCATCATCGGAAAAAGATAAGTTAGTGGATAGATTTTCTGCCAGAAATAACGTGGCAGAGTGGCCTCCACCAGAGGGGGCTTCCTTGTCCTTCCTCCCTCTCCCGCCTGCTCCCTTCTCTGCATGCTAACATTCACTGATCCATCCGCGGAAACATACTTGAGGGTTGGCCTCCCTGCTACACCATGGGGCCTGAAAGGCAGAGTCGAATCTTGATTGTTTTTGTAGCTGTAATAATTAGGGCACTAACCAGCAGAGAGGAGGCTCTCAAATAGCAAGTGGTCCTGAAAGGGAACAGTGATGCGGTAACAGAGCGGTTATGGCAAATCTATAGAGCCAGCTTTCACCCCATTCCCTAAGCTGGGACCCCTTTCACTGTTCACTTTCTTAGCTCATCATTGACACATTTCTCTCGTATGACTGCAAGTTTTCCCATAGTAGGGAGTGTACACTGTCAGCACTGGAGTGCATGTGCAGGAGTCCATCATTCTGTAAGCAAGACCGAAGGAACCTGGGAGGTCACCACTTCTGCATGCCTATGGCCAGCACGTCCTGACTCTCAGGCCACAGTCACCCTGTTAGTTAGTGCTCCAGTGGTGCTCACTCTGCTAAGGGAGAAACAAAGGCCCCCCATAGTTAGTCTCTAATGGCTCTGCCCTCTAGTCACTCTGAACATAAATTTAGCAGTGAAATATCATGAATGGTGTGGTGTGGGTGGTTTGTAGGCTTCATGAACCATCAGTTCATTTAACACAAGCTACCTAGAGGGGCTTCTTCTGTTTGCTCCAAGCCATACTGCTCTCCACTTCAACACTGCCAGGCTCCGGGAGGTCCACTGTGGGCCAGGAGTGATGTCTGGACCTATGCTGTGATCCCATCTCCAGCTGAAGTCCCAGTGTGGCTCTTGGGAAAGTTAAACTTCCCAAGCTTTTGTAGGTATCCTGGATCTGCTGTGTCAAATTCAGAAAGCCAGGGCGCTCGTAGCTGTGGACCAGGGGGCTGGCAGGCTGCTGAGAAATTTGGGGACATTTTTCATTTATAATGTAGGCCTTTTCTTTACATTGCATTAGGGAATTCTTGAACACTTGGGTTTACCCTCAGTCCCGCCCTTCTGCATGGAGAGGAAATATCAACTTCTTTCCAAAAATTCTATGTGTTATATGTAATTTGTATGCATTTTTTATGTTTGTATGTGTAATTGCAATGAGCATGTGTATATGCCATAGTTTGGATCTAAAACATCCCCCAGAGGCCCAATGTGCTGAAGGCTTTGATGAGAACCATGGTGCTATTTGGGAGGCTGTGGACTCTTAAGAGGTGGGGTCCAGTTGGAAGAAGTTAGATCACTGATGTGTGCCCTTGAGACAGATATTGGAACCCCGGCCCTTCTCTCTTTGCTTCTGGGCCACCATGAGGCAAGCCATGCACTTCCACCATGATGTGCTGCCTTGCCACAGCCCAAGGCAACGGGACCAACTGACTGTGAAACCAGGACCTGTGAAATCGTGAGTCAAAATATATCTTTTCTCTCTTTCAGTTGATTATCTCAGGTACTTTATTATAGTAATGAAAAGATGATTAGCGCAATGTACACATATAAAATTATACATGTAATGCATATTATATATAACAATATAATGTATATATATAATTATATATGTGTTAGTTGTTGTCAGGTGCCGTCAAATTGGGTTCAACTCATAGCAACTCTATGTATAACAGAATGCAACACTCCCCAACACTGTGCCATGCCTGGCACTATGTCAGTGCTCCTCTGCTATTCATAGGGTTTTCAATGGCGGATTGTTTTGGGAGTGGGTTGCCACGTCCTTGTCCCTAGTCTGCAGCTCCTGGTAACCTCAGGTAGTCTCCCATCCATGTTATAATATATGGAATATGTTTGAATGTAAGTCTACAGCCATACCACCCTGGTGTCCCATCTATACTGTCAGATCTTGGAAGCTAAGCAGGGTAGAGCCTGGTCAGTCCTTGAATGGGAGGCCACCTGAGAATAGCAGGTGCTGCAGGCTTAGGAGAAGGACCTGGCAATTCATTCACCAAGCAATAACCCATTGAAAACCCTATGAATAGCAGTGAATCACTGACAATAGTGCCTGGCATGGTACAGTGTTGGGGAGTGTTTCATCTGTTGTACATAGAGTCACTGGACCTGATTTAATGACACTCAATAGCAACAACATATTTGTATGTATGTGTGTATATATATGTATATATGTATATATATGTATGCAATCACATAGTTACAAAGTTATAATATATACATATAAAATATTATATATACATATATACACACACATATATATATATATATATATATATATATATATATATGCTGAGGTTTAGCTTAGTTGGTAGAGTATCTGCTCTGCACTCTCTGAGGACCTGAGTTCGATCCCTACAACCAAAAAAATGAAAGAAGGGTGTGGCAGTCCACTTCCCTAATCAATCAGCCACTGGAATCCCTGTGAGGGTGGCTGTGAGTTGGACAACAACAGCACACATTTACCAATGGTGACAGTCTGGAAATCAGGGGTCTTTGTGTATTTAGCCTTCATGACCATGGTGACTGACACTGTGTTTTGTCCCATGCTCCATTCATTCCATCAACATACATGGTTCTTGACCATCTGCTGCGCCTAGAGTGGAGACACCAGAGGGCTGTGCAGGCAATAAAGCAGTTCTCAGAGGGATTTCCTGACTGATCAGCCCAATTTTTCCTTGTGACAGGCCTGTGACATGATCTCTCCCCTTTCCAAATGAGGAAGGGGAGCCTCAGAAAATGTTCCACTGCTTATCTTTATGTAATTGCTAAGCACCAAACACTAGAGCTATGTACCAACCTCACGGTTCCTGTTGGAACTTGTCCTGTCCCCCTACCCCCCAGCATCTGCCACTTTCAGGAATCTTGGGTTGATCATTGCAATATAGCTCCCTTTTGTGCCAGAGGGGGGTCACAGTCAGGGAACAGAGAGCCACATCATAGAACCATTCTAGGGACTTATGAACTAGATGATATGATCAGGGACAGAAATAGAAGGTGTTTATAAACTGTAAAGTGCCATAAAATATAAGGGAATGATTATTTTGAGTTTCCAACAAGGGATGGAAATGTTTTTTGAGAATAGGCTTAATATTCTCAAATTGTCAACATGACCTTTCCTTTCGAATAAAAAAGCTTTTATTTTCCTCTTTTCATGGGAAAACCACACGCCCTTTCCAAAACAACTCTGAAGCATTTGAGCTGTAGGATCATGAACCAAGGGCAGGAAAAATTTGGCCACACTCTCTGCTGGGGCCGTGAGTGGATGTCAGAGGAAGAGTTATGTCAGAGGAACGCACCATGCCAGGCTCCGCCACACAGTCTTCTGAAGGTTCCCAGTCATCCTCTGAGGCCATCAAAGAGCCCCCTGGGGTTCCATGTCCTCTCATAGGGCTCTTTCTAAGAACACATGGTTTCTGCTAACTGGAAGTAAACCTGATTCCCGAGGGCTTCACAGTACCTCCCTGAAGTCATAGAACTGGATGTGAAGTGGGGAATTCATTTTCTTCCATAGGAATTTAAAGAAAGCCTACCCGGCACAAGTTCTTTCCTTAGACCACACCCCAGCAAGTGGGTGGGGTGATCAGTGGAAAGGGAATGGCAATCAGGTTTCTGCTTTGATTCTTAAACTGAAGTGAGGATGCCTCAAACATGAAACTGTTGGAAAACGCTTTCCAAACTCCCCTTGTCTCCCTGGGATCCCTTTTAATTTTGTAATCCCTGGGACATATGTGTTTGTCCAAATGCCTGCTGTGGGTCATTGATGCTGGGAAAATAAGGAGGATAAAAGGCTGCACTGGCATGGGCCAGAGGCTCTAAGCTGCTTTATGTTGTGACAAGTCAGGGTGAGGTGAGAGGGTGATTTCTGCAGCCTGTCAGGACTCTTGTGGAGCCTGTTTCTCTAACTCAAGATGGAGATGAGACCATCTACCATGAGTGTTCTGTTACAAGTCCACACGGCAATAATAGGAAGAAATCATCATAGTATTTGGCAAGCAATGGACATAATATAAATAATAAAAACTATGATTTATATCTATTATGGCCATTCATAATTCTGCACTATTATGTTCTGTGAAGCCCAACTCCTTTTTCCCCTCTATCTAATTGTTTGAAATGGAATATTGCATGAGTAAAGCACACATGGAAAGTAGATAGAACAAAGCCCTATCTTCAGGAAAAATCTCTGCAGGCCAGACAAATAGGCCTTGTGCTAATTTCATGGCTATTTATGATCCACATTGCTGCTGCCTGCCTTGGCTCCATGTGCTTCTCATTCCAAAGCAGAGCTGGTTGGAGGACTCCTAATTCCACAAGAAAATTCTTTGATTTCAAGCAACTTGCAACATTTGCACATCTGGGAAAAGAAATCTAAAAATTCTAAGAAGGATTTCATTAAAAATAATGCAAATTAAGAATTTCTGTTATATGAAATTTTTATGTGGGAAACTATAATAGAAATCTGTCTGGTTTTAACGATCTAGAGAAAGTAGTATATCATTTTTAACCTGAGAACAGACTTGAATCAGATTAAATGGAAGAAACTATGTGATGTCTTCAAAGGACATCAATATGTTTAGTACAATATATATTTGCAAACCTGTGTTTTGAATAATGATTAAGAAAAGTTATTTTCTCCACATCCTACTAATTAGATTTTATATAAATTGAAAATGAACACAAGAACCAAGTGTGGTGGTACAAGCCTGTAATCACAGTGACTTGGGAGGTGGAGGCAAGAGGATCACAAATTTGAGACCAGAGGCAGCCTGTGTAACTTAGCAAGACCCTGTCTCAAAATAAAAAGTTAAAAATGGGTCTGGGGGTGTAGCCCAGTGGCAGAACACTTGCAAACTAACCCCCAAACACTGAGAAAATAAACAAAGAAGGAAATAAGGAAGGAAAGAAGGAAGGAAGGAAGGGAGGGAGGGAGGAAGAAAGGGAGGGAGAGAAGGAAAAAAATTGAACATGAAGAATTCCTGGAGTGGTGAAATCATGTGATGAATTTCTAGGATATTGTTTGTCTATTGTGTTATAAGGAGGTGTTTTTTTTTTTTTTTTTTTTTTTTTGTGGTACTCAGGGGTTGAATCCGAGGCCTTGCACAGCCCCATTTTTATTTTATCTTGAGTCAAGGTTTCACTAATTTATGCATGCGGCTTCTAGCCTTGAACTCATGATCCTCTTGCCTCCACCTCCCAAATCTCTAGGATTGCAGGCATGTCCCACTGCCATGCCAATCCATATGCTTCTCATTTATTTCCACTTATTGTAACTCATCAAAGTGCTACTTAATAAGATATTAAATGTCCAAAGAGTCTTTGTCACAGAGGGTTTTTGCATGTATGTCTTTCATCCTGTGTACCAGGAAGCTTTGATTCTCTTTGAAACACGGTTCTAAGTTCAGAAAAATGTGACCTTCCATTCCTATTCTGAAATGGTACTTAGACTTATAAATTCAGCGAAGAACTGCGTGGGTTTGAGCAATATCTGGGTGAATTTAGTCAGTTGTCTAAAACAAAGGTTAACTGTCTCCCAAACTCTTTTATAGTGAGGGGGTGGAATGTAGAGGGAGGAGAGGAAAATATCTTGTGTTTGTATTCAACAATCTCTCAAAAATGTGAGCAAATACTGTGTGCCAGACTTCATCCAATCTGTGCAAAAAATTACCTTGATTTGTTAATATTATCAAAATGCATCCTCTCTGATTGTGAAGAAAATTGCATTATGTGCTTTTGTGTGTCTGTGCCTGTGTGTGCCTATGTGTATGCATGTCTGTGTGCAAGTGTGTATGTGCCTGTGTGTTTGTGTGTCTTGAGTGTGTCCATCTATGTGTGTTTATGCATGTGCAGCTGTGTGTCTGTGCATGTGTGGTTTGTGTGTATGTGTGTGTGTGTGTGCGTGCGTGTGCGTGTGTGTGTGTGTGTGTGTGTGTGTGTGTGTGTGTACCTGTGTTCCTCCAGCCAAGGCTTATTGAGTCTTCCTGCAACAAGACCATGGTTCCTGGAGAGCACAGATTCTTCTC
>VMDO01024054.1:0-30434 GCA_007922755.1 Pedetes capensis
AAAAAAAAAAAAAAAAAAAAAAAAAAAAAAAAAAAAAAAAAAAAAAAAAAAAAAAAAAAAAAAAAAAAAAAAAAAAAAAAAAAAAAAAAAAAAAAAAAGAAAGAAAGAAAAAAGAAAAAGAAAGAAAGAAAGAAATTGGACCCCTATCTCTAAGCAATTACAAATATCAGTTCAAAATGAATTAAATGTTTTAATTTAAGACCAGAAATTACGAAACTAGAAAGGGAGAGGGAGATAAATAATTCAGGATTTGCTTGGACAAAAATCTTTTGTATATGACTCCAAATGCACAGGCAACAAAAACAAAAATTGATAAACAGTACTACATCAAACTAAAAGAAGAAAAAAAAACTTCTGCGCAGCAAAGGCAAAATTCAATAAAATGAAGAAATAACTTACAGAATGGGAGAAAATATTTGTAACTATATATTTCACAATGGTCTAATATGCAGAATAAATAAGAAATGCAAACATCTCCAAGCAAAAATCAAATAACCCAGTTTAGAAATAGACTAAAACCTGAATAGACATTTATCAACAGAAGACATAAAAATGTTCAACAGATAAATGGAAAAGTGCTTAATATTATTAATCATTAGGTAAACACAAATCAAAGCTACAATAAGATATTACCTCACCCCAGTGAGAGTAACTATTATCAAAAAGACAAAAAATAACAAATGATGGTGAAAATGTAGAAATATAACTCTTATCTGTTAATAGGAATGCAAACTAACACAGCCATATGAAGAAGATTATACAGAGTCCTCAGGAAACCAAAACTAGGATTCCCTTACAATCTAGAAATTTCACTCTGGTTATACACCAAAAGGAAATGAAATCAACATACTGCAAAGATACCTGCAATCTCATGTTTATTAAAGTATTGACAATAGGAAGGATACAGAATCAACTTAAATTTCCATTAAGTAGATGAATGGATAAATAAAAGGTGGTATATATTCACAACAAGATACTATTCACTCATAGAAAAAGTATGAAAACCTGTCATTTTTGATGATATGGAAGAGCCTGAAGGACATTACATTAAGTGAAATAATTCTGGCACAGAGAGACAAAAACCACATGATATCACTCATAAATGAAAGCTAAAAAAAAAAAAAATTGACCTCATAAAGTTGAAAGTAGAAGTTACCAGAGATGAGAGACTAGGAGAGAAGTGGACAAGGTGAGTGGATAGATGCAGTTATTTTTTGATACAAGGAATAGGTTCTAGAACTCTATAGCACAATAGGGTGAATATAAGTGACAAAAAGTGCATATCTCCCAGAATATTTAGAAGAGAGAAATTTGAATGTACTTGCCATAAAAATGATAAATTTTAAAGTGATGAATATGCAATTACCTCGTGTAGATCCCTGCCCAATGTATACATAAATCAAAACATCACATTGTACCTTATAATATGTTGTTGTTGTTAGGTGCTGTCAAGTCGGTATCCGACTCATAGCGACCCTCTGTACAACAGGGGAAACACTATTGTCAGTGCTTCTCTGCTGTTCATAGGGTTTTCAATGGCAGGTTGATTTTTGGGAGGGGGTTGCCAGGTCCTTCTCCCAAGCCTACAGCTGCTGGTGTTCCCAGGCGGTCTCCCATCCAGGTACTAACCAGGCCTGACCCTGCTTAGCTTCCGAGATCTGACGGGATCAGATGCCACAGGGCTACAGCTGCAGGCTTATAATATGTATATATGTGTTAACTGAGAATATTTATAAACTCAGGATATACAACCTTCTAACGAAATAAAGACAGCTAGATTTCTCACACCTTTTTAATAGCTACGCAGGCACAACCTACTACATACATATTCTCAAAATAAACAGTAGTTATTCCTCAAGTAGGGCTGGGATTTAGCTCAGTTGGTAGAGTGCCGCTCTGCAGACTCTGAGGTCCCAAGTTCGATTCCCAGCACCACAAAAACGAGAGAAGGATTGACGTGGCAACCCACGCCTGAGGCAATCCCGAAACAATCAGCCATTGAAAACCCTATAAGGGTCGCTATGAGTCGGATAGGACTTGATGGCACCTAACAACAACAACAACATTCCTCAAGTAAGAGGACTTAACAGTCGCTTTTGTCACATATAGGTCATGTTAGTTCACTTGGTGACTGAGATGACCATCCATGTTAATTATTGGATTTATCCAAAAGGAAAAAAAATTATTATATCTTTACGGCAATAAGTAAATTTGCAACTTGAAGTCAGACACCAGTCAGACCTAAAAATAGGAATACTATCTTCCATAATGATTACATTTCAAACAAATGGCTCTAGATCTTTGAGAAAAATATTAATAGTGTGTAAAGCCAGCAAAAAGGATTAAAATTCACTTTTAAGATGATATACATCTCACAGTGAAAGAAAAAGAATTTACAATTACAAGTTTCCTAAAGGAAATATTTTAAGAAAAGGGAAAGAGGAAATGATGTCTTTCTTTTTTCTACCAAGGAAAATTTGTCTTCACACAATTCATTTCATTCAACTAATTTCTGCCATGTGTATTTACCCTTATGTTGAAATATCAGTTGGGTCAAATGTGAAGATTTATGACATTTGCTTATTATTCACTGATGTTGGAAAAGATTGTTACGCAAGTCCCTCCTTATACAGAATAACTCAGACAAAATGATGCTGCCCTGGTGCAATATGCTGTTGTTAGGTGCTGTTGAGTCAGGTCTGAATAGTTTCTTTTATTTTCCCTATTGCAGACTTATTCTTATCAAAGGAGAGGCACAGCACAGCCAGAGAATTTTAAATCTGAAGTAAATTCATTTTCTTCTACAAGTTTTTGGATCAACACTCTCCCCCACAAAATGTGCCTTTGATTAGTATTTTAACTAAAAATAAGATATCTCTCATATTTCATTTTAGATAGCTTTTCTTTGAATGTATAATTATACTTAATGCTCTGTATTAAAATAGATACTGATATCCAATATTTATTTTAAAAACTTAACAGATATAAACTGTGCAACTTTTAAAATAATTCCCAATGTGTTCTGCTACATAAAATGCAAGGTATTAACTTGTTTTGATAGACGATTATAATTTATATAGAGTTCATATAAACAATACCTCATTTCAAAACTGATACTGTGAGCCAGCAGGATAAACCGAATTACTCATATAGTGCTGATGAGAAGTTTGAATCTCAGAAACTTTGGGGAACTTTTCAAGGCAAGGGTTTCAGATGGAATTTGAAGTCAGAACCGTTGATACCTAATTTCTAGGATTTTCTCCTACACTTGTCTGACAAGGCTCTTTGAAAATTGAATATTTCAATGGAAGAATTACAACCACATCAAGGTACCTGATTATAAACTCAGACTAAACTGTCTATAATAAGAGAAAAATTAATCATCCAAATACCCATTTATTTACTTACAAACAGCACAATTATATACTGGAACATGAAGACAGATTCATTGTAAACTGACACACCAGCATCCAAATGCCATATATTATACATATGAAATGAAATGGCTACATTCTGATACAACATTGAATAGAACAGAATGATGTAAGAATTCTGTTAACTTTTTATAGAGTTTTCATTTTTTTTCAAATTGATACATAATAACCATACATATTCATAGAGTAAAACATGATAACTTAAGACATGTATATAGTGTGTAATGATCACATCAAGAAGGGAGTTGGTATTTTTATCTCCCCAAACATTTATCATTTCTTTCCTCTCAGAACATCTGAATGCCTCTCTTCCAGTTATTTTGAAATATGCAATATATTGTTATAAATTATAGTCATCTTACTGGGCTGTTCCAAACTGAAATTTATTCCTCTCATCTAGGTGTGTTTTGGTAAACATTTATCCAACCTCTCTCTTTCTCCCTCTTCCCTAGCTTTTGTATCCTCTAGTTACCACTATTCTACTCTCTACTTCTGTAACAGTAACTTTTACAGCTTCCAAATATAAGCAAGAACATATAGTATTTATCTTTCTTGCCTGAGTTATTTCATTTAATGTGTTTGAGGCTGGAGTTTAGCTTAGTTGGTCGAGTTCTGCCCTGTGAATGCTGAAGCCCTGGGTTCAATCCCTAGCACTGCAAAAATGAGAGAAGTGCCTCGCAGCCCACTCCTGAAACAATCAGCCATTGAAAACCCTAGAATAGCGGGGAAGCACTGACAATGCCAGGTATGGCACAGTGTCAGGGAGTGATTGTTCTGTTGTACATAGGGTTGCAATGACTCAGACCCAACTCAATGGCACTTAATAACAGCAGTGTCCTCCAGTTCCTTCTATGTTGCTATAAATGAAAAGATTTCACTTTTATCAATGACAATAATATCCCATTGTATATATATTCT
Source organism: Pedetes capensis (assembly GCA_007922755.1). NCBI lineage: Eukaryota > Metazoa > Chordata > Mammalia > Rodentia > Pedetidae > Pedetes > Pedetes capensis. The sequence continues at coordinate 4,353 of VMDO01024054.1, forward strand.
ACATTTCTTTATCCAATCATCCATCAAAGGATGGCTCAACTCATTCAATACCTTGGTCACTGTGAAGAATACTGTAACAAACATGTAAATACAGACACTTCTTCCACATATTGATTTCCTTTCCTTTAATATATACCCTATAGTAAGATTTCCGGATCATATATCAGTTCTACTTTTAATTTCTTGAATCAACTCCTTTCTGTTTTCCATAATGACTATATTATATTATTACTCTCACCAACAGTATATAACAGTTTCCTTACTCAGCCTTGTCACCCTCATTTGATTTTTTTATTATAGTCATTCCAGTTGGAGTGAGCTGATGTTTCATTGTGGTTTTGATTTGCATTTCCCTGATGATTAATGATGTTGATCTACCGAGCATTTTTAACATATAATTGTTGACTATTTTTACGTCTTCTCTTATTAAATGTCTATGCAGATCATTTGCTCTAATTTAGTCATTTCATTTGTTTTTGTAGTTGAACTATTTGAGTTCCTTATGTATTCTGTGTATTAATACATTGTAAGATAGTTTGCAAATGTTTTCTCTCATTCTACACATTGTCTCTTGACTCTGTTGATTGTTTCCATAGCTGTGCAGAAGCTCCTTAGTTTGACATACACTATTTATCTGTTCTTGCTTCTGTTGCCTATGCTTCTGGGATTTTATCCTAAAATTCTTTGTCCATACAATATTTTTAATAGTTTTCTCTATTTCCTTCTAGTACTTTCATGGTTTTAGGTCTTTGGTTTTTTTATGTGAGTTGATTTTTGTATATGGTAAGAGAGGGGGCTAGTTCAATTCTTCTAAATCAAGAATGCTTATGAGTTGATGATGGAGACAAGATATAGAATATCAACAAGATGATAATATAGAATCCTTCTAATTGGCACAACCTGTTGGAAACAGAAATATGCTAATTAGTCAAACATTCCAAATAACAGAGGCCCTTAGGAAAACTTTGTGTTGCACATTATATACTTATAATTAAGGAATTGTTTGCAAATATAACTGGAGACAAAAGAATTTTTAAAATGCAAGAATTTAGACTTTTCAAGAACACATAGCAACCTATGATAAAGAAATTGTGTAGCAAATAAGATAAACTGTGCTAAGAGTACGCTTCAATGACTTTCTTGCAAACATTTTTATAAAAATAAATTTATGAGAACAAATGTCCTGCAATTTAATGTTGTTGGGCATATGCTGCTGATATAAGCAAAACCATTTGAAAGCCAATGCATAATGACTTTACCTCTAGATGATGGCTTAGACACAACCCCGCCTTGATAACCTTGTGTTTGACCTGTGTCAGACACCAGATTGCCATTCTATTGATAGATTGATTTCTAAAGAACATGTGATCTTCTTCTGATGAATTTTACTCCTTCATGTATCCTATTTCTGTGCAATTTATGCTGCCAAAGTAATAGGATTTAGAGTTTAACTCTCTCTACCCACTCTGTAATAAGGGCTTCACAAATGATGATTAATGTATGACTAAAGACAATTCAAGTACACAATGCTCATAGTAGTTGATTGATTTTATACAGTAATGTTCATTCATTCATGTATATACTTTATAAGATAGCCTGCAATTGGACAGATAGGATTTGATGAAGAACAGATATGAACTTATTTCACAGCTTAAATGATGGCATCTTGAGTGAGAGAAATGATTAATGAATGCAATAAATGCACTTCTTTCAATGAAAATGGTTGGGTTTAAAATCCAATGAATGGGCTTAAAAAGTAATAAGATATTCTAGTGTACTGCGGTCTCTGACTATATCCAGCTATGTGACTGTGTGTGTTATTAACCACTCTTAAGTTTTAATATTGTTAATTATGAAGGACAGTTATTATCAATCTTAAATAAAAGGTAGGAATTAATGATAAGACGATTTATGTATAGTTGTTGAAAGTAATAATATGCAATAAATGTTAGCTATTCTTTGTTCTTGATTTAAATATAATCTTTTAAAAGTGCCAAAAAGATAGATATGATAAGAAGTATGAGATTGTTTTATCCTTCATCATCTTTCACAAGTCATTTTTTTATCCTCTCTTGTTTTTTCATTTACAGCAATTGATCCACAATTTCTCTTATTCTCTCAATAAAGTTTATAATTAACAAATACAGGGCATAGAACAGCCTCTAAACTGCTTTGCCAAAAACCTTGGTACACAAGAGGCCCTCACATGATTAAAAATGGCATCCATGAAATCTCCTTCCTAAATACTTTCATTCCCTAAACTTGTTTTGGAAAAATGCCTGGTAGAACAAAAATTTCCTGGATCTTTCTAGAAAAGAAAACAGTAAAATATGAAATAAAATAAATCACAGAACTATATGCTTAACACTGAAAGGTAAATAAAAAACATACCATTATAGTTCCCAATCCAAATGCCTGTGGTGTTCAGGTAGGATATATAATTGAGTATAGCAGATAATCCAGCAGATGAAAGGTAAGACATATAAGAAAAAAAACACACCTTTTTAAAAGAAGCTTCAGGCTACAAGTACAGCTCAGTGGTACAGCACTTGCAAAGCATGCAAGCGTAAGGCCCTGGGTTCAATCCTCAAGCAAAACACACACACACACACACACACACACACACACACACACACACACACACACACAAAAGCAGCTTCTATTATGTTCCACATGTGAGAAATTGGATGCAGTATTGTTATACATTCATATTTTTAAGGTAAATGGAATAGCCACCTATGTCTGTATAGACTTTTAGATGTTAATTTGTATTGAGAAATATCCCACAGCCAGCCAGTCTATGAATTCTGTGCTATCCAGTGAACCAACTCTTCTTACACATGAGTAGGTTAATAAGGAAAGAGGTCATTATTCAGTAAATATCAATATGTATATCATGGGCTAGGGTTAGGTCACTTGGTAGAGTTGCTGCTCTGAACTTTCTGAGAAACCGAGTTCCTTCTCCAGCACTGCAAAAAATGGGAAAAGGATGTGAGAGTCCACTATGGAAGCAATCCCCCAAAAACTCAGGCATTAAAAACCCTATGAGGATTGGACAGGACTCAATTGCACCTAACAACAACAATAACAACAAATATGTATATTCAGAAATTATAGGCAACATAATAAGTTTAATAGTTGAAAGGTAAATTTGTTTATTCTATGTTAATATAAGAGTGTTATTTTCTTACATTCTTGCTCTATAAACATCAACTTTATTTCCATCAAACCCATCTTTATTATCCTTCCTCACAGATCTTATTATATATTCTGGTATAAAATGACCTCTTTCATACTATTCCTTTTCCTTTACCTAGAATCTTCTACCTACATCTTTGCATGTTAAAATACTTACTGTTCTTCAAGGTCAAACACAAATGTAAGTTCTGCTTCTGTGGGCAAAGACCATAAATCACTTATTCACCACTTTATCCTTTTCATGTTACGCAATACCAAAGGCATCAGGGATGATCATTAAGTGTTTCTAAGATGAATAAATCTATAAATTAATGAATCAGTAAATAATCACTGCAGTCAGAAGTCATGGTTCTATTCTCTAAAATCCTAAAATATTTCTTATATTTGGAATGTCAATTATTTTATACTGTCTGGTTCTACCACCTTTTAGTAAACTCGAGAGTGTGATGATTGAACTATTGTCAATTTGCTTTCTGTCTTTAAAATGTAGGAGTCTTAGAGTCACACTATCTAGAAGTCAGGTCCCTAAGAGTCTTGTAGGATATCAGAAATGTTTCACCCAAATATATGTATTCCTATCTTATTTACTCCCCCTTGTGTCTGTCATCTTGTCATACTGCAGGAGCTTGTATATTGCTGTGATGCTGAAAGCTATGCCACTAGTATTGAGATACTAATAGGGTAACCCACAATGTACAGGTTTCCACTGAGTTTGTAGACTAAGACAGACTATAGAAAAGGATCCACAGCCCACTCCTGAAACAATTAGCCACTGAAAACCCTATGAATAGCAGAGGAATACCCTCAAATATAGTGACAGAAAATGAATCCCCCCAGACTGGGAGGCATTCAATAAACAACTAAGAAAGTGTTGTCTCCTCAAAGAAGACTCAACCTTAATGATGGGAATGGAAGAAAGCTCCTGGGACCTCCATTTGCTGATGTGGTATGACTCAAAATGAGAAGAAACACTGAGGATGCAATAATGGGCTTAAACAAAACAATGATCATATGCATAGCACAGTGTTGGGTAGTATTTCGACCTCTTGTGCATAGGGTGATGATAAGTCCAACATGACTCTACAGCACCTAACAACAACAACAACATCTTATTTACTCTACCTGCAAGATTTGAAGATCTTTGTAAGCAGAGGCTTTGCTGTACTTTGCTTGACAATTTTCACAGCACTTAGTTCAGACTTCCCATATAATAATCCTTTGGTAAGGCGAAGTGAATAAAGCTTGGTAATGGAATGTTTAATTCCAATTCCACAATAAACATTATTTTTCAGTGGCATTTTTACTTTTTATCCCAATATTCATATTATTCAAATAATTAAAGGACATAAAATATGAGTAGGAAAATTAGAAGAGTCCAACTGTCAATTGAATTTAGGATAACATCACATAACTTCTTTGATTTTGAATCTAATACCATCTTGGGTGCTGAGAAAACTGAGGGAAACAGACAAATACAAACCAAAAAAAAAAAAGGAGCCATATGTGCAATAATGGAGGGTGTTCCAAGTATTGCTGAAGGCAAGAGAAATGAGTAATTCTACCTAGAGTGATGCAGAAGTCCTATTTTACTAAGAGCTTTGTTTTAATGTAACTCTCATCCCCCAAAATGAAAGAAAACATAATAATGAATCCCCTGAATTGTTGAGAAACCTCACTTCTCTCCACCTTTCTTGTTGTTAGTTGTCACTGAGTTGGGTCCGACTCATAGCAACACCATACAACAGAAGGAAATATTCCCAAAATCTGTGCCAGGCACATGATCTTAATAGTGTTTAGGCCCATTATTGCAGACACTATGTCAATCCACGTAGCTGAAGGTTTTCCTTTTGTTCATTGACCTACCATTCTTCCAAATATGATGTCAAATATCCTTTCTGTCCAAATATGATGTCATTCTCCAGAGATTGGTTCCACCTGACAATGTGTCCACAACATGTAAGACCTGGTCTAACCATCTTTGCTTCTGAGGAGCACTCTGGTTGCACTTCTTCTAAGACATATCTGTTAGTTGTTTTGGCAATTGATGGTACATTCAATATTCATCTCCAGCACCATAATTTAAAGCACGGATTCTCCTCCTGTCTCCCTTATTCAATGTCCAGCGTTCACAAACATAATGAAACTGAAAATACTATGGCATGAGTCAGACACAACTTGGTCTTCAATGTGACATCTTTACTTTTCAACACTTAAAAGCAGTCTTTTGCACTAGCTTTTCCCAATGCAATGTGTCTTTTAATTTCTTTACTGCTGCTTCCATGGGTGCTGATTATAGAACCAAGTAAAGCAAAATCTTGGACAACCTCAATCTTCTCTCATTTATCATGAAGCTGTATGCTGACCCATTTGTAAGGATTTTTGTTTTGTTGATGTTGATTTGCAACTGAAGGCTATGTTCTCATCTTCCTGAGCAAATGTTTCATATCCTTTCAGCAAGCAGAGTTTTGTCGTTTGCATAACACAGGTTGTTAATGAGTCTTTCTCCAATCATGATGCCATGTTCTTATTCATAAAGACCAGCTTCTGGGATTATTTGCTCAACATAGAAATTGAAGAGGTACAGTGAAAGGATACAGCCCTGATGCAAACCTTTCTCGACTTTAAACCAAGGAGTGCTTCCTTGTTCTTTTCAAACAACTGCCTCCTGGTCCATGTATAGATTCCTCATGAGTACAATTAAGTACTCTGGTATTACTATTCTTCACAATGTTATCCATAATTTGTTATGTTCAATACAGTTAAATGCCTTTGCATAGTTAATGAAACATAGGCATCTTTCTGGTATTCCCTGCTTTCAGCTAATACCCATCTGACATCAACAATGATGTCCCTGGTTCCATTTACTCTTCTGAATTCAACTTGATTTTGTGGCAGTTCCCTGTTAGTATACTGCTACAGTTGCTTTTGAATAATTTTTAGTAAAATTTTCCTGGTGTATGATATTAATGATATCATTTGATAGTTTCCACATTTGTTTGGATCCCCTTTCTTGGCAATAGGTACAAATAAGGACCTCTTCCAGTCAATTGGCCAGCTAGCTGTTTTCCAAATCTCTTGACATAAACAAATGAGCACCTCCAGTACTGCATTAGTTTGTTGAAACCTCTCTATTGGTATTCCATCAATTCCTGGAGTCCTGTGTTTCTCCAGTTCTTTCAAGGCAGCTTCCACTTCATCCTTCAGTACCATTGGTTCCTGATCATATGCAACCTCTTGAAATTGTTGGGCCTCCACCAATTCTTTCTGGCATGATGGCTTTGTGAATTCCTTCCATCTTCTTTTGACGTTTCCTTTGTAGTTTAATATTTTTCATGTAGAGTCCTTAGCTATTAACACTTGGGCTTGAATTTCTTCTTCAGTTCTTTAAGACTGGTTGTTCTTTCCCTTTGATTTTCTGTCTCCAGCTCTTTGCACATGCCATTATAATATTTGATTTCATCTTCTCAAGCTTCCCTTTGAAATCTTCTGTTTAGTTCCTTAACTTCATCCTATCTTCATTGTACTATAGCTGCTTGACATTCAAAGGCAAGTTTTAGAATCTTTTTGGCATCTAATTTAGTCTTTTCTTTTTTTTTCCTGTCTTTTCAATAACTTTTTGCTTTCCTCATGAATGACGACTTTGATGTAATTCCACAACTTGTCTGGTCTCTCTATCTAGGATACATAAAATACAAATAGATAAATGTATACTGAACTTATAAAAGTCGTATTATTTCCTTTGATATTTCAGTTTTGAAATCTCCATATTTCTTCAAATTTGTTGATAAAGAAGGGTGAAGTTAGTCACCAGATTTAACATTTTAATTTTGTAGTTTGGGTATAAAATCAAAGAGACAGAAAATTATTGTTTATCCGTCTTTGCAGCATATTCCTTTTACATGAGATTTCTTATTTTCTATGTGGCACCATGCTTGTTTAACCTCTGAGATTATTATATTATTCATCCACTGCTGTGTGCTAAATCACTCAAGACTTGGTAGTTTCAGACAACAGTTTTTTACTTCATAAGGTCATTAAGAGTCAGGAATCTCAGTATGACTGATTCACCATTTCTTCCCAATTGCAGGCAAGCTGTTAGTGGGGCAGCATCTTCTCAAGGCTTCACTGGGGTTGAAAATCTGCTTCCAAGTTCAAACCTGTGATTGATGATAGGCTGAAATTCCTCACTTGTGCTGGCAGGAGGCTTCAGTTCCACACCATTAGACTTTTCCATAGGGCTGCAGATTGATAATGCAGCTACTTCCTTCCTCCAAAGTGACAGGTCCTAAATAAAGACAAAGAGTGTAGACCCCTGAGGTCACTTACAGGATTTCATGTCTGATCAAGGAAAGAAAACAAGATCACATAATGATAATACTTCACAAGCTTCAGTAGCTAGCCCTTGGAGAGGGTTGCATGAGAGGAAGTCCCTCAGGTTAGGATATCTTGCAGAAACAGCACCATGTGGCCACTGCCCAGAAAGGAAAGAGAGCAAAGGAACTACTAGAGAATAAGTCTATTTACATGATAACACCTAAAATAGAAGCTATAGCCCCTTATGTCTTAATCTGTGAAACGGTATACTAGCACTTCTACAACTTGAAGATTATTACAGATAACTTCTATAATATATCAGCAGCTGTCTGCTAAAATATCTCCAATACCTACTTCAGGAAACCAGAGTCTTAACTTTAGACAGGGCCTATCTGTTACTCCTTCACTTGTATAGATCTGGTGACCTTGACTTTATTCATGATAAAAACTGACATTCAGATGATTGTGTGGAGAAGAAAAGGCAAAAGGTATGACATTAAACCGTCATTATCTAAATTGTTCTAGAAAAGTTAGGATGTTCTTGATTTTGAGCAATGGAGAATCTAAAATGATCTTTCTCTTGAAGAAAAGTTTAAAAGGACATCGTCAAGGTTATATTTCATTTCACTATGATGTATAAATATAACATGCCCCTTCTACTTTGTCCCTTTTTAGTGATCTCACAATTTTTTTAATAACAAATGATTTTCCTGTGCCTACCAAATGTGTCAGTTGTGAAACTATGTTCAAGGAGATACATGTCACAGCATGAATTTTACATAAAAAGTCAAATTGGAAATCAAGAATTAGTATTGTAAATGAAATAAATATACCTTAACTAGTATTTACTGAAAGAATTTTCTTTCCCCCTCAGTCTTTTTATGCATATGCCACAAATATATTGTGTCCTGGTATACATTGATACAGGAAGTTCCTTGAAGTTACACTTAGAAGTTTCCTCATGTGATACCCAGATATATTGTAATCGCTGATGTTACCAAACACATAGTGAATGAGCTGTAAGAGTAAGTATGTCAATGAAAATATTTTTTTGTCCTTAAGTAAATTTGGAATAATAAAAGCAGGTAAGTTCTTCCAATGATGAAATGTGTGTGTGTGCGTGTCTGTCTTTTTCTGTGTATGAACATATTGAAGAACATATTACTAGTCCTATTATTTGGCATAGGGAGAAGGACCTGGCAACCCCCTCCCAAAAATCAATCTGCCATTGAAAACCATATGAACAGCAGAGAAGCACTGACAATAGTGTTTCCCCTGTTGTACAGAGGGTTGCTATGAGTCGGATACCGACTCAACGGCACCTAACAATAACAACAACAGCATTATTTGGCATATCATGAATTCTCTATATTCACTGACACCACAACCTTAAGAAAATGAAATGTCCTGAGATAATCACATTTCTGGGATTTTAGAATGTTAATCTCCTGCTGTCCCCAGATAATATTGGCTGGTAACTGTGTCCATCCCTGGATACCTGGGCCTAGGGACTCGAAAACTATCCCTCTCTGGGACCAAGGGAAGGTGACTTGCTGACTGGGTGATTTTCATCTCTTCCTTCTTTGATTACATCAGATTTTAAAGCTTCTGCTATTTTAAAAATCTCAATTTTATTAGCCCACATGGATCAGTTAGGGAAGATTGAGTAAATCATTCTTACCTGTCCTTAATCCTCTTACTCTGTGAGCAGACATGCAGAACAGTCTCTGTCTAGACAGAGCTGATGTTCCCGCTATCATTCAAGAGTGATCTTTGAGTCATAACTTCCAGAAGGTGAAAGAGGTAAACACATATTTTGATTGAGATTAAAGATACCTCTTTATAGTTTCCTGAGTGTCACATTTAATAGGGTTATTTATGGCTTAAATCTGTTTCTGCCTGAGGAAAATCTATACTTATAATTATGCAGTGCTCATTATTGTATATCAGACCCTTAAAATGGAAAGCAAAAGATATACATATACCTTATAGTCCAGCTAAGGGAAAAGTATAAAACAAATATACATTCCGCTGTATAACTGCAGGCTGTGACTAGTACAGAGTACTATGGAACATATAGCAGATTCTAGTCTTTTCTGGAGGATAAGGAAAAGTTTTCTTTACAAACAAACTTTTGAAATATTTATAGGATGAAAAGGGCTTGAATAAAAAGTTAAAGGAGGGAAGTTGTGGAAGGATATGGAGAAAGAGGAATATAATAGAAAGATCATGTCAGTCATAAAAAGGAAAAGAAAATCAAAGAAAGTATTGAAACATAGAGAAAAATAGAGAGAAGGGGAGTCAGAGGGAGAAAGACAGAGAGAGAGAGAGAGAAAGGGAGAGAGAAACTGAGACAGGAGTGAGCAGAATAAGATCAGCCTGGAGATGTGAGTATGAGCAACATATTTAAGTCCCTGTGAATATAGTAACCACATAACTTATTGTCCAAATTTTTATACTTCTGAAAGGAAAAAAATTAACATATTAGTTTCTCTGTGATACCATGCATAAATCAAGGCTCTTCAAGGCAAATAAGATTTATATTTCTATGTAGTTCCATGTTAAAAAACTGCTTTTAATCATAAGATCAACAGGAACTAATTGAAAAATAGTAAGCAAAAATCATGCATGACTATAACAGTTCTTTCTAAAAAAGTCTCTCTGGCTGAAATAAAAAGGGAGATGAGAAGCTGGTTAAACTGCTATGGAATTTGCCCAAATTAGAGATGACAGTAAGTCAGACAAAGAGGAGTATATGGAAATAAAATGATTCAGTAATAGATTAGATATGGGAAATAAAAGATTTGGAGGAATTAAAGCTGACTTTTAAATTTCTACTGTGCTCAAACTACATAAAAGGCTAGATCAGGTATGGAATAGATCATTCTGAGGGTAAATTTAGATATTGTCAATCCCTCATAGCCATGAATCACAAGAGGCACATCTGCAGTTGAATAAAGTCAGGTTTACTAATTCATTGCAACAAAGGGAAACACACACTGTGAAGAGCTGTGGGCCATCTCAGGAAGAGGTGCAGGAAATGATTTCTAAGATTTGATCTTCTGTTAGGTGATCTGGGGAAAATATAAGAAAACTGAGGTTGCTTCTGACTTGGACACTGTTTGTTAGATGCAGCAATTCTATAATTGAGTATCTCATTTGCTTTTCTTTAGTGAAATAAAACCAAGCATAGCTTAATTGGTAAAGAAACATCAGTGATTCATGTTGATGACAATGTGGTGTTGTTTGGTGATTTTTGTGATTTCTGCAATTTTCTTCTTTTGTCTGTCTCACACACGATTACGACGTGGTCTTATTTTGCCTTGATCCATCATAGTCACAGAGGGGCCCTGTCGGATGTTGGTGTTCTTTGAAATTGTTCATGTTCAATAGGAGAATAGTGTAGTCCTGTGAGTACTAAGCCAGGCTGCACTAGCAGCAAGATCCACCAGCTGATCATAGCAGGTGATCCCTTGAATGTTGGAAGCTTTATTCTCTTTCCCAAAATGAGTGCCTTTGAGTCATACAAGTGAAAGAAGTATTGGTATATATAAATCTAGATCTTAATAAAGAGATATTGACTGAGAAAAACAATGCTGAGTCTATGTTCTAACACTCAGGATATAGTTGTAATAATAATAATGATATCAATGTGATTTATGGGCATTAATTTAACTGCATTACAAATTTAAAAGTCACCATTATCCCATTTAATAGGCAAATTGAGGTAGAGAGGGTTGATGAAAATTTATCAAGCTCACTCAGCTGGTAAATGACAGAGCTGAAATTTTAACTAAGGTAGTATGATTCCAGAGTTATACTCTTAACCACACCTTAGTACACCATAGGTGTAACATTAATTATAAAAAAGGCAAATTAATTTTAGGGCAAAAGGTAGTCTGAACCTTGTGTCTTACACTTACAAATTATATAAACATGAAAAGATCACTCAATATCTATGAATTTTATTTATCTTCCCTGTAAGATGAGGATGTATAACTTAAATGACTCCAGGTATTAAAGTGCCAGTTGTGTATGAAAGTGTCTAGATTATGTCTAATGCTTAACAGGCACACTTTGAATGATAACTAAATTTAGACAAAAAGTTCTCAGCATGCTTTGGTGAAAGGTTTATCCTAAAATTAAATTATACCAAATAAAACTGGAATACTTAAGGCTGAAGGGAAATATATCTGGAGAGTGGTCTGTTTTCAGTGCATTATAAAGTTGTTAGGGTCAAAAAGGTCAAGGATCTGAGAACAATGCAGGTAAAGAATATTGGCCAATTGCTTATAAAAGTAATCTATGAAAAGTTAGTGGGTTATCTTTTTATATTCTAAAATGTTACCAAGAAAAAGAGATTAATGAGATGCAAATATGCACTTTATAGCCACAAATTCCTCAAGTCTTCTGAATTTGTTAGATAAATGAAGTTATCTTTTCTAAATATTATGAACTGGAAAATATAATGCTCACATAATTTTCATGATTCTCTTTCCTTTGCCTTTTATGACACATACTTTAAAAAAGTGATTATGATTCCACATTTCAGCAGGATTGATTGTAGTTTGTGGCTTGACACTTAGATAATAAATATATGTTCAGGCACTTAATAAAATAACATGTTGAGAGAAAATATGTGGGTAGACTGGTGGTTTCTAGATATTATTTTCTATGTGGAGACTGCTGTCTGTTACAGTAGTGGCCTCCAGTGATGTCTGACAGGGAAATAGGCATCCTTCAAGGACTGTGAAAAGTATCATTCACCAGCTGTCAGCACCACTCACAGAAGCAGCATCAGCTAAAATGCTGGAAGAGATAGCCCAGAACCTATCATTCTTAGGTTTCATCAAACCTACTCAACACTCAGAAAATATTATACCTTGAAGCTATTAAAATATTTAAGTCATTGAATTGTCAAGATGTAATTGATAAAGGTAAAACTGCTTTGTAAAAGACAGTACCTTCAACTTATCCCAGAACAGCTTTTTAAAACTCAAAGCAATGTCCTGTAACCCTACTTGATGCATGATGGCATGTGCATCAATTCTTTGAATGCAAGCCATTTTGTATGTCATTTTTTCATTAATAGGGAGAAAGCCAAGCATATCTCCACTCATCACCAGTAACCATAATGTTGTCAGCCATTTTTCTGCTTTATGAAAAAATAGATAACTAAAAGCCATATAAGATAAATATCAAGTTGACCTAGCAGTTTATTAAGTGTAAAGAATTATGGAAGATACCTGTTAAAAATTTCCTGTGGAGTTTGAGGTTAGTAAGATCAGATTTCTATTTGAAATCTAAAATCTTGGGAGGAATTTATCTGCTAAATTATGTTGATAAGATGTGATTTATTGTATCTCTTCTAATTTTATGTTTTGCTGTTCATCTGCCATTTATACTGTAATGTTTTGAGTGCATGGAATTGTTTTATAATTTAAATTTTTCCATAACATATCAAGAATAGTTTTTTTGCAATATGATATACAGTAAAGAGTAGTCAAATAATAATCAGAACTGCCATAGTTTGGAGTCTCAGTTTTGCTACTCTGTGGTCTGGAATAGGATAGGTTGGATTGGTTACGAGGTTCACTTTAATTGACTAAGCTTTTGTTTTCTCATATGCAACACATACACCTACCCTGCAAGGTTACTGTCATTATGATAGATGATGAAAAAAGGATATCCTCTTTCATAATTTACTTCAGAAATATCAGTTGGTTTTATTATATGCTAAATTAAGATATAATACCTCAAAATATTACAATTTTAGGTGATTTCTACATGCAGAAGCAGACTCTAACTTCTCTCCTTTCTAATGATCTCTTTGATCTCCTTCTTGAGTTCTAAGACTCAGAAGAATATCATCTTAATATAATAAATCATTTAAAAGGAATACTCTAAATTTTTAGTATCTCTTTGAAAAGGTTATTTGTTACATTTTTATTCTTTGTTCATATTTTGTAGTAAACAACGATGCTCTAATAGGAAAGGACAAGGATAGAGTCCTCAAGATTTTTAGTAAATGAAAATCTTTCCCAAATACAACAAATCTCCTTACTTGTCATGAGAACGTGTGCTCATCTGTGTTAAATAAAAGAGTCCAGCTTTTTAAAAACCTGCAAGGAATCAACTGTCTTTTGGGCCAAACTCCTTACAAGGTGGCATAACATGGAAACCAAGCTGCCATGAAGTTATCAAAGCTAAAACTTTGGAGAACTTTGCTTGCATAAATCTATTCCAGGACCATGGGAGAGCCTTCAACATGCATTCATATAGGCACTTGGGCAGAAACTTCATCAATATGAAAGACATTTTAGCATCCCAAGTTTAGGCAACTGTCTCTTCTTCCTCTGATGTCCCCTTGCTTTATTTCCTCTCATGCCAGGCAACATTGGAATGCATATCGTTTCAGTGAGAGAGTCAAGTGAGAAACAGTTGAAGTTGGAATAGAATTGGCTAGGCTAGGGTTGGCATTGGTTTTATGTATTGTTTGATTGCTGTTAGCAAATCCAAAGTAAAAGTGACTTCCAGGTGGTACGAGCCACATTGTTTCTTGACATGAAAGTGCAGGGCCAGATGTTTAGCATAAGAATATGTCCTGCTGTGTCTATCACAGAAGGAAAGGGAAAAATGAAAAGAAAACTTTTCTGGAAATGGATCTTATTAAAATAAATTAAGATTGACCTGATTACTGCATCCATACATACTTTAAATTTAGCCTAAGGATTTCTCTTTATGTAGTGAACTGTAACCTAAGTGGATGTATAAATAAACTATAACATATACTTATAACAAGTACTTGAATCTCAACCAATCACAACTGGCCAAATGTTCAAATCATGTGTAAATAACACAAATATGAGCTGCAACCAATCAGTCTGTCTCCACTTCATTTCCATATTTCAATGTCACTTCTTGTTCTCTGATTGTAAACATTACCCTCCCATGTGGCAGAGCAAGGTTGGCCTGAAACTATTCGAGCCCTGGATACTCCCTGATTTTTGAATTGTCCCTTATTCAGTTATATTGTGTTAAATTTCATCATCTAAAGTTTTTCATTTGACAAGCTGACTTGTAGACAATTTGTTCAATCATCATATGTGAAATTTTAAGATTTTGTTCTTATCAGGACCTAGTCAAAATGGAAATTCTTTTCCATCAAGAATATATTATATACTGCAGCATATATAATCATAAATGTGCCATAAATCTTTTTTTCCCTTTTGTGATGAGAATCATACTAAATAGGATTTGTAGGAAATAAATTCCAAGCAAGGCTACACGTACTAACCATGATCATGTAGATCATATATGTTATTTATTCCAGCATATCCAGTCAATATTTAGCTCATCAAATACTTGGTGTCTTAATGTCTTGTGGTGGATCTAGATGGATCTGCATACAGATCACATTAAGCGCAGTGATTTATTAAAGAAAAGAGATAACTTCTGCAAAGGTCTTGGTTTCAAGGGAAAGGACCAAAGTCCTGCATATGCTCACTGCAGTTCAGGAACCTGGCCACTGCTGAGAAACATCTTGTAGAAAGCTGAGCCTCCAAGGAGTCAGCTGTCCTTAGGGCCAAGTGGCCTTGAAAGACAAAGTTGGCTTCTGCAGTTCCTCCATTGGCTGCATAAAATCTCTTATTGCTGCATTTCTACTGAAGGAAAAGTAACTGGCCTGGTTTCTGCTCAGTCAAAAGTGCCCTAGTAGGCCAGTGACCTATGTATCTCAGCTCTTGCTTCCCAAACACCACATTTTTCAGAGCTGTGTCCTAGAAGAGAGCTAGGTCTGAACCATTAGATTGGTGGGCTTCAACCTCTCCCCACATTCACTTGTTTCTGAGCATGGTATCAGTACAACTCTAATTCTCCTATTTCATTCCACTCCAGTGTGAAGTCATTTTAGAAGCTTCACAGACCTCAGCAGCATAGTTCTTTCAGCAGTTCTCCCAGCCTGTCATGCAATTCTCTGCCACGTACATCACTCTGGAATTCTCTAGGCCTGAGATTCCCTATACCCTTCACAAATGCTACCTCCTCAGAGAAGTTTTCCCTAACAATTCTATATATTAGAGTAGCCTCTATCCCTCATTACAACTTTAATCCAGTTCATTAGTATTCATGATTTTCATATAACCTGATATTTTTTATCACATATATAGATTATGATGTCTTGTTCTCTCTGGTAAATTACATGAGAGTAACAATTTTGTTAATTGCAATTCCTATTGTATCCCCAGAACCTGGGACAAGAAGATGATCAAAATAACTTAATACTAAATGAGTGACTCAGGGATTTATACATTTTCCTCTCATCAGGAAACTTGCCTCTAACCTACTCACATAATTTGCAATACCCTTCCAGAAATAGCTTCAAGGTGATTTTTGAGTCAGTACAGAAAGTATTTGACAGCTTCTTTCATTGGAGAAGAAAGTCATAACAATTGACTTTGGCAGGCTACTCATCCAAATTTGATCTTGGATAGAGTTGTCTGTCATATGAGTTTCTCTAAAGAAAAGGGAATACTACAAGATGCATATTTATTTCTAGATAATATCTCAATAATATGGAAATCATGAATATACTTCCATGGAAAGATTAAGGATGCTTATTAAAACAAAACCAGAAATTATCATGGCTTTTGTCTGAAGTTGGAATGATATCAAAATAAGGAAAAATAAAGTTTGTTTTATTTTTTTGCATACTTGCTGGGTTATTTTTTGTTGTATCGTGTAATATCAATATTAAATTCTCAACCAATAATGTATTTATGGAAATAAACAAGAAAAGTACAAAGGTTTGATGAATATGGAAATTTTATGAATACTACAAACAAATACAACTAATTATTTTTCACATGCTTTATCAGGAATCTACAATCTTTTGAAAACTAAAACTAGATAGCGGAATAGAAATGATCATAGGAAAAGGAATTATTTGTCATTCTGACTGTTTCTATATAGGTACAAAAAGCTGTTACTTAAAAAATAACTCAGCTAAACAATACCTACAGCAGATGCAATTGGGTCAATATTATAGTTTATAGCACCAACTTTCTCTGATAAATTGTAGACTTTCTCTGATAAATTGTAGTGACAGTCCTCAGCACAAATACTGTGTGACTTCAGGGAAAGGCAGCTACATCTATATCCCAAGAAGACATAGGAGTTACCATTCAAATGAATGAGAAACTCAGCCTACATTCTGAACTCACAGATCAATAAACTACGCCTAAGAGAACAGGTCTAGATTCTCATCCCTTTCTAAGAGTTTCACTTTTAATAACTTCATCTTGATGTACTCTTTTTTTTTGAGAAGCATCAAAATAAATAGAATACTACTCAGCAATCAAAAAATGAAATAATTTCATTTGCAGCAAAATGGATGGAATTTGAGAAAATTATTTTAAGTGAATGAACCCAAGCCCAAAAAGAGAAATGCCACATGTTCTCACTCACATGTGGGAGCTGAATCAAATTTAAAAGAAGGAAAAAATCCTATAGAGAAACTGGAACTTAATAAAAAGCTAATGTAAACTAAGAGGAAAAGGGACAATTCAATGAGTGGGAAGAAGGAAAGAAGGAGGGAAGGATCTAGCAAATGGATGATGGCAGAAGACAGAAGGGGAAGGAGAGACAAGGAGGAGCAAGGAATGAGAGATAAGGAGACCTCAAAGTAAACAGCCCAACTTTAATAGTTCAGGAAATAATTGTAATAATTCCAACATTACCAAAGGATGGTAATAATGCAAATGGGCTAGATTATTCATATAATGCTGCTGACAATGTAAAAAGATAGATTACTACAGAAAAAAGTGTGGAAGTAAATCATAATTGGGATGCAAGGGTATACAGAAAAATATTCCCACAAAAAGACATGCAAGTAGAAGAGAGGCCATTGTGGGGTGCGATGTGGGGGGAAGGGGGGAAGGAGGGGCACAAGAGGGTAAGGGGGAAGTTATCTGTGCAATGTACAGTGAAACACATATATGGAAATATCACAATGAAATGCATGTCAGAATGAAACACATGAAGTTATACACTAAAAATTTCCAATAAAAAATGTACATTAGCCAGAAAACTAATCAATCTGATATATATACTTAAGCACCTATTGTATACAAAATAGTGTGCTAGGCACAACAGAAGAGATAAAGAAGTCTGAGGAATGCGTATAGCTTAATCTTAAGGAAGATGAAAATTGATTTAGAAGATACAGGCAAAAAATAGACATATGACATGATTTAAGTGAGCAATGCTGAATACTAACGATTAAAGTTATAGATTCTTGCCTGAAAGTCAGGGAAATCAGAAAAGATGGGCTTTGCTGTATGCAGCTTTTTGAGAGAGAGGAAGCAGGAAAAGAAGGCAGAAGATCACTCAGGAAAAATTCAACCAATCAGACAGAAACAGAGTATGTGTAAGGAAAATATATTGTATAAGATAAAACAAAAATTATGGAGAGCCTGAAATCACAAACAAAATAATTTGTCTATGTCATATATTTGATCAGCCTTTCAAATATATTAAATATAAAACTTTATTTTATAGAAAATATTTCAGGATGACTCTTTTACTGTCCTGAAGTTAAGTATAAAAATTCCAAAACAAAAAATAAAATGCCCTTGCTGTAATATCATTAAGTTAGACTCATCTTTGAGGAGGCAACTCTTCCTTAGTTGTCTTTTGGGTGCCTTCTAATCTGGGGGGCTCATTTTCCACCACTGTATCTGACACAACTTCTCTACTATTCATGGGGTTTTCAATGGCTAATTGTTTCAAGGGTAGGCTGCCTGGTTCTTCTCCCTAGTCTCTTAGCCTGGAAGCTCCGCTGAAACCTGTCCACCATGGGTGACCCTGCTGGTATCCAAATACGAGTGGCGTAGCTTTCAAAATCACAGCAATAGGCAAGCCCTCAATCACTTAAATTATGGATAACATTGTGAAGAATGAGAATACAAGAAAACTTAATTGTAATCATGAGGAATCTGTATATGGACAAGGAGGCAGTTGTTTGAACAGAACAAGGAAAGAGTGTTTGGTTTAAAGTCAGGAAAAGTGTGTGTCGAGACTGTATCCTTTCACCATACCTCTTTAATCTCTATGCAGAGCAAATAATTCGAGAAGCTGGACTTTATGAAAAAGAAGATGGTATAAGGATCTGAGGAATTCTCATTATCAACTTGTGTCATGCAGATGACACAACATTGCTGAAAGTGAAGAGGATTTGACACACTTGCTAATGAAGATCAAAGAACACTTTCAGTGTGGATTACACTGCAACATCAAGAAAACAAAAGTCTTTGCAACTGGGTCAGTAAGCCACTTCATGATAAATGGAGAGAAGATTGATGCTCTTCAAAAATGTGTTTTAGTTGGTTCTACAATCAACACCATAGAAGCAACAGTCAAGAAATCAAAAGATGTACTGCATTGGGAAAAACTGTTGCAAAAGGCCTCTTTAAATTTTTGAAAAGTAAAGATGTCACATTGAAGATGAAGGTATGTATGATTCACGCCATGGTATTTTCAGTTGCATCATATGTTTTTGAAAGCTAGACAGTGAATAAGGGAGACAGAAGAAGAATTGATATTTTGAATTATGGTGTTCATGATTAATATTGCATATACCATGGACTGCCAAAAGAACCAACAGATCCATTCTAGAAAAATCATAGTGCTCCTAGGAAGCAAGGATGACTAGATTATATCTTACACACTTTGGACATTTTGTCAGGAGGGAGCAATCTCTAGAGAAGGACTTCATGCTTGGGAGAGCAGTGGACCAGTGAAAAAAATGGAAGACCCTCAAGTGGATGGATTGACACAGTGGCT
This sequence comes from Pedetes capensis, assembly GCA_007922755.1. Classification (NCBI taxonomy): domain Eukaryota; kingdom Metazoa; phylum Chordata; class Mammalia; order Rodentia; family Pedetidae; genus Pedetes; species Pedetes capensis. Next base: position 23,706 of record VMDO01024054.1, read on the forward strand.
GAAACAATGAGTTTAAGCATAACAAATGTTGTATGGGTGACATGGTATCGGGTAGTGTTTCACTCTGTGGTACATAGGGCCACTATGAGTCGGACCCTATGTACAACAACTTAACAACAACAGCTATAACATAAAGAAAAATATATAAGGAAAGTAACTTGAGATAGTATGTATTTAGTTTAAAAATGATTAGATATGACTACAATAGCTCACAGACGAAAGTTCAATGATGTTTGGAATCACCATGAATGAATATTCATGTAAGAGAACAGATGTTTATTATTTGTGTCTTTATAAATCCAAAAATATGGTGTTGTGAAGTACCATCAACCTGCATCCAACTCATAGTCACCCTATGAAGAACAGAACAAAATTCTCCCCAACACTGTGTGATGCCCTGCACTGTGTCTGTGCTTCTCTGATATTCACAGGATATTCTACAGTTTATTGTTTCAGGCTTGTTTTGGAAGTGGGCTGCCAGGCCCTTCTTCCATTTTTGTGGTACTGGGAATCAAACACAGGGTTTCACACATGCAGAGCAAGACCTCTACCAACTGAGCTAAATCCCAGCCAAAAATGTAATAGCTGTTAGTAATTTTTGGAAATATTAACTTTTCATCAAATTCCAACAAAGATTTATTTCAGTATAAATGCTAGTGGAAAATTGGAAAATTTATTTTATATTAAGATATACAAAATACTTTATGATTTTATGAAACTATATTGATTAAAATATAATCTTAAATAGATATTTTTATCAAATAACAGAAATCATGTGAGATGCCAGGTAATGTTTTGTTGTATGAGAATGCTCCAAAACTTGCAATCTAGCAAGCCTGGTTCCAGAATTCAAACAATGTACCCATAGCAGCCCCTCAATTACTGTTGCAAACAAACCTTTGCCCAGATTCCAAAGCCTCCCTATGATTCAGTGTCACCCCCTGATGGTTATAAAATTATTACAATAGTCACTAGGTGCGGTGGCACATGCCTGTAATACCAGTGGCTCAGGAGGCGGAGGAGGGAGGATCGCAAATTCAAGACCAGATAGTCTGTGTAACTTAGCAAGACGCTGTCTCAAAAAGTAAAAAAAAAAAAAAAAAAAAAAAGACTGGGGGCAGCTCAGTGGTCCAGCCCTTGCAAAGCGTGCAGGAGTGAGTCCCTGGGATCAAGCCCCAGTACTGAAAAAAAAATTACAATAATAATCATGTTGGAATTGAGTATAGATATAAAAGAAGAAAATGGCAGTGAGAATATATAAGAGGATACAAATGTACAAGAAAACATAAAGGAAGAATAAGCAGAAACTGATGACTTATTGGATGTAAAGAATGAAGGAGAGAGGAACCAGAGTTCTATTTATTTTTTGTTTTGTTTCTTTTTATATCTTATCTTTGTTGAAATTGTAAATCACCATTTATTTTTATGTCTGCCAACTTCATAGCAACAACTATATTTTTAGACAATTTTTTCATTTATCCTTGGGTTTCTCACCTTTAAACATACCTTTAATTATAGTAATAGAGTGAATATAGTTGGTGGAGTAGATACAGATAATGTCATGTTGGAAGATATGTAATGGAAGTTAATGGGTACTGGCTCCCCACATTCCTGCCATCCTAATATCCCAGCCATCCTTTATCAGTTATGGACAGCCATTCCATACCATCTGCCCCACCTGAAGTACAACATACTAACAAATGTGTCCTAACGACTTCTCTGAAGACTAGAGCAATTTATTATTTAAACATAACCATAACCAACACCTTTCCCTTTTGATTATTATTCAGAGTTTGCAATGGAGCTTATGTTGAAGAGAAAAAAGGCAATGAATAAGTAATGTAAACACATCAAAATGTCACAGAACTTTTGGAAAACAGTAGAATTATTGATTGCAGCATAAAAGTTATACTATAATAGGTAACTGTAGTGGGAATTAAAGGAAGAATTTAATATTCACAAATGTTAATTAAAAGGTTATGAATTATTTTAAAATAACTCTAGGAAGAAAAGCAATTTTTCTAAGCTTGTGTCTCTTGTAGCTGATGAAATTCTATGTGTGTAGAAGGAATTTTTTTGCTATATATATTGAAAGTTCTTTTCTGTTTTTAACCAACATATTATTTTGTGATGTTTCTGTTGGCATGTGTACAAGTCACACCACACAATCCTTTCCATTTCACTGCATTGTGTGTAGTTGCTAACTTGGATGGGAAATATAGACATCATTCGCTTTGCTCATTACTTTTGGTTCTTACCTCTTCTGAGCACATGATAGAAATATATACCTTATATGGGTATGAGACTGGCTGTAGTCAATGAGCAGCAAATGGCAGTGACACATATATTTTCTAGGTTGAGCCTTCAATTGTCAATGTAAAATATCTCTGAGTTCATCACACAACAGTCTGGAAATGTTTGAAATGAAGGCTACTTCTTCACCTGAAGCCCTCATTGACTATAATGAGAGGGATGCTTGCCAATTCTTTAGGGGCCAAGCTGAGAATGTGGATATAACAACACTTGTATTACAACACTGAGATTCCATCTCACTCCAGTAAGAAGAGCTAAGGTTAACAAAATAAATAACAAATGTTGGTGAGGATGTGGAGAAAAAGGAACACTTTTATGCTGCTGGTGGGACTGTAAATTAGTTTAACCATTTTGGAAATCAATATGGAGGTCCTTTAGAAAACTAAGAAGAGAACTGCCATATGACCCACCTATGCCACTCCTAGGAATACACCCATAGGAAAATAAGTCAGCATACCACAGGAACACAGGCACTTCCATATTTAATACTGCACTCCTCATAATTGCAAGGGTATAGAATCAATCAAGATGTCCATCGACAGAAGAGTGGATTGAAAATTTGTGGTATATATACACAGTGGAATATTATTCAGCAATAAAGAACAATGAGATTATGGCATTTGTAACAAAATGGTTGGAACTGGAGAACATCATTTTAAGCAAATTAACCCAGTCCCAAAAAGAAAAATAATATGTGTACTCATTCATATGTGGCAGCTAAATCCAGCTTTAAAAAACTATATGTAGATTATTTTTGTTGTTGTTGTTAGGTGCCATCAAGTTGCATAGATGTACAGAAGTGAATAATCATTCTTATCTAAGAAAAGAAAATATAAGCAGATTACAAAGTGGGGAGGGGATCAGCAGGTATGAGTAGAAGTTGGGGAAGGGAAGAGGGAAAATAATGCAGAAGGGTAGAGAGAGGGGAAAACCTCAAAATGCATTATGCAACTATATGAATACATGGGAAAAATAAAGGAAAGGAGAAAATCAAAGAGAATATAATCCATGTTTACATAAGATTTTTATTATATATTAATTAAAATTCCTACTTTTTATCATTTCTTCTGTTCTTTAGTTTATACTGTTTGCCAAAATATGTATGATGAACATGTACACAAAAGTGATTTCATACATGCAAAACGCATATAGCAAATGATTTATAACTCTGAGCCATATCAAAATTTGTAATTAAAGAAAAAAAGACTTTCTTGTTTTAAGTTAATGGTACTAGTGGATTGTTTATTACAGCAATATAATCTGGCCTATATTGACTCATGCAGAATCAACAGAACATTTCAGGAAGTTCTTGAAATTGTGTGTAAAACTTGTGTATAAAATATTTGTGTTTCTGCCATTTTCAAAAGCTTTGAATACAAGTAATCTGTATTTGTATCATAACTTTAAAACATAATAGCTGATTGTTAAGAAATTTTAAGTGCCTCTCCCTCTCTCTCTCTCTCTCCCTCCCTCCATCTCTTCCTCTCCTTCTCCCTCCCTCTTCCTCTCCCTCCCTCTCCTTCTCCCTCTCCCTTTCCCTTCCCATACCTGCCCTTAGGTGTATTCAACCATCCTTAAGTTCTCTCTGTCCATTTCTCCCTCTCTCCACCTTCACTTAAAAGTATATTAAAAATTTTCTTAATAAATTCCAACGTTCATTCAAAAAATTAATAGTTGTGTAACCTTAGACTATATACATATACATGTGTGTGTGTATGAGTGTGTTTGTATGTGTGTGGTACTTAGCTCCTTGCACATACTTTGCAAGTGTTCTACCACTGGACTGCATCACCAACCCATTTTTAATTTTTATTTTCACGCATGGTCTTGCTAGGTTACATAGGCTTCTTCTGGCCCCATACTCCCAACCTTCCTGTCTCAGTCTCCTGAGACACTAAGATTATGTATGTGTGCCACCATGCCAAGAATTAACCTCAGAAAATTTGTGTAGTCTCTGTGCCTTCAATTCTTTACCTATATAAGGCAAACCACAGAATCTCCCCTCTATTCAATATTATTAGTGGTGTTTACAATCTCTGAGTTCTGATTTTTCCTGGAACACTCTAGGATCATACTTCACCTGTCATTTTAAATTAGTAAAGTTCATGCAACATGTTTTGGCTAAAAAATATAAGTAGAATTAACATGTATCACTCTGGTGAGAAGTTTTAAGATCCAGTGCAGCATCCTTCACCATTTTTTCCTCTTTACTCTTAAGATGAGCAATTTTAAATAAATGGAAAATGTAACAGTAAAGACCCCTCAGTCAACTTTCAATGTATATGTAGCAAAATTTTGTACTTGGCATTTATTTATTACCTCAGTGTAATCTACAGAAGAGGTTTGTTTCTTCCAGTGTCTCTGAGGACAAATATGTTGCCTGCTTCTTCCCTAGCTTCAAGAGTCTGCTAATGGTCTTTAGCACTCCTTGGATTGTAGCTGTATCACTCTAATCTCTGTTTCCATCTTTGTATGTTCTTTTTCCCTGTGTGTGTTTCTCATATCATCTTCAATTCTTATAAGACCATCAATCATTGGATTGAGGCCCCATCCTAATTCTGAACTGTATAATCTCATCATTATGTGTTTTCTTCTGCAAAGACTTCATATCCAAATGAAGTCACATTCATCAGTGCTAGAGGTTAGAACTTAAATATATATTTTGGAAAATATCTAGGAAAGATTTAGTTATATTTTCCTATGTAATAATACTTAATAATACTTCCTATGTAATAATGGGAAAAATGTTACACTTAGAAGTTCACTAAGTATCCAAACATATAGATTCTAGTCCTGTCATTGACTTAGTATGTAGGTTTGAGCAAGTAACTAGGCTCCTGCAGAAATAGAAATTTTTGAGAATACGTGTCTCAGATAATATGCAGTAATGCATGTAAATTGAAAGTACAAAACATTGTGATAGTCATTACATGCAAAAATATGTTCTGGATGTTGTAAATAGGACAGACTTTGGCCTAACAATTCAAAGTGCATTTTATTTATCTAGTCTTAGCCCCACATATAAGCTGTGAGAAATTGAATGAACCAACTCACCCACTCCTGTGAATCTCTGTGTTAACTTTAAAATTAGCTGCTAATAGATACATATAAGGTGATTTCTGATTTCAAAAAATAACCAAAAATTATAAAGTGCTAGCATTTAACTTTTCAATAATAATCCAATGACCTGATTCTTCATATACCTAACTTGATCTAAATTTTTACATCCTTTGTTTTTTTTCTTGCTTAACTAAATGACAGTATATAACTATCTTGTTATAGAGTTAGTATCTTAACTTATGTGTCCTATATCTGATCCTCAGCATCCATTAGTATAGGAATTTCCAACCTTTTTGGAAATCAGAGACCAGTATCAAGGAAGGCATTTTTTTCCACAGCTGGGGATAGAGGAGAGAATGGTTTGTGAATGATTCCAGAAGTACAGGGAGCAATAGAGAGTCACTGTAAATACAGATGAAGCTTCTCTATCTTGCCTACCATTCACCTCTTGCTATGTAGTCCAGTTCCTAACTGGCCACAGACTGGCAGGAGTCTGTAGTCAGGGTTTGGGGACCCCTACAATAGAGAATGTTGTTGTTGTTGTTAGGTGCCATCGAGTCGGTATCCGACTCATAGCGACCCTCTATACAACAGGGGAAACACTATTGTCAGTGCTTCTCTGCTGTTTATATGGTTTTCAATGGCAGATTGATTTTTTGGGAGGGGGTTGCCAGGTCCTTCTCCCAAACCTACAGCTTCTGGTGTTCCCAGATGGTCTCCCATCCAGGTACTAACCAGGCCTGACCCTGCTTAGCTTCCGAGATCTGATGGGATCAGATGCCACAGGGCTACCATTGGACTTTATGAGGAAGAACGTGGCATCAAGATTGGAGGAAGACTCATTAACAACCTGCGTTATGCAGATGACACAACTCTGCTTGCTGAAATTGAAGAGGATTTAAAACATTTACTGACGAAGATCAAAGATCATAGCCTTCAATATGGGTTACCACTAAACATCAATAAAACAAAAGTCCTTACAACTGGGTCAGCATGCAACTTCACAATCAATGGAGAAAAGATTGAGATTGTCAAAGATTTTGCTTTGCTTGGCTCTATAATCAACACCCACGGAAGCAGCAGTCAAGAAGTCAAAAAACGCATTGCTCTAGGAAAAGATATGGCAAAAAATCTCTTTAGAGTATTGAAAAGCAAAAATGTCACATTGAAGACGAAGGTGTGTCTGACTCATGCCATGGTATTTTCAGTGGCATCATATGGTTGTGAAAGCTGGACATTGAACAAGAGAGACAGAAAAAGAATTGATGCTTTTGAATTGTGGTGCTGGAGACGTCTATTGAATATACCATGGACTGCCAAAAGAACCAACAAATCTGTCTTAGAAGAAGTGCAACC
>VMDO01024055.1:0-30447 GCA_007922755.1 Pedetes capensis
GGAGGCGGAGGCAGGAAGATCACAACTTCCAGACCAGAGGCAGTCTGGGATTCTGCTTTCTTCCTCCTACTCAAATTGCCACCAGCATTCCTAGGTGTGGTCAGATAAGACACTGCCGAGTGGGGACAAGATGGAGAAGGCTAAAGTCAGGAAAAAAAAAAATCAATAATCAATTTTTGCCAGGGCCCCTGAGGTAAGTGGGGAAGGAACCTCCCTCCTCCTCTCCCAATGCCATTCTTCTTCCAGAGGTCTCCTTTCTCCCACTCCTTCCCTTTGCTAGGATTTGACGGGGTGGTTTGGTGAGCATTCACCTTACTGCCCAGAGAACTTGACCAAGTTACACATTCTAGACATTGTCCCGGGTGCCAAGCACGTTTATGACACAGGGCGTGTAGTCCAGGCTTTTGTGTCATTCTGTGTGTGCGTGTGCGTATGTGCACTTATGTGTATGGATCCGTATGTACAAGTGTATATAATATATATTGTATGTGATAATATGGTCATATTCTATAAATACATATATACACAGATAAAAAAAGAAAAAAATCATATGCAACTAACAACAGCAACAAAAACAGTTAAATATTTGTTTTTAATGCTATTAGGAAGAACGGAGGGCTTTGCAAAAATCCTTCTCCTCAAAGGGGAAAGTCTGCAGCTGTACCACTGTGGTGTCCGATCCCATCAGATCTCAGAAGCTAAGCAAAGTCAGCCCTGGTTAGTACTTGGATGGGAGACTACCTGGGAACACCAGGTGCTGTAGGCTTGGGAGAAGGACCTGGAAACCCACTCCCCTCAAAAAAACCAATCTGCCATTGAGAATCCTATGAATAGCAGAGAAGCAGTAATAATACTGTTTTATCTGTTGTACATAGAGTCGCTGTGAGTCAGACACTGACTCCACCGTACCTAACAACAACAAAGGGGAAAGAGGGCTGCCATATTCATTCACATAATCCTCACCCTCACCTCTTTGTTCCCTTGATACATTTTGTTCTGTTTCTGTTTTTTGTTTCTGTTTGTTGTTTATTGAGTTGGAGTCTTTGCTATGTTGCCCAGGCTAGCATTGAACTTCTGGGCGGAAGAGATCCTCCTGCCTCAGCCTCCCACGTAGCTGGGAGTAGCGGTGTGCACCACAGTGCCCATTTGTTCCCCTGATATTTTTATTCTCACAGCATAGGGATGATGGAGACTAATTACAGGAGGCCGTGCTCTCCTGCCATCCTTACACGTTTTCATTAATCTTTGAGTTCTCAGCCTCCAGTTAGCTCAAAAAGTGGCTCAACTGTAGTTAAAAAGCAAAGTTAATTAGAATCTGAAGCTTCCTTCTTTTTTTGGTCAATTCCCTAAGCTTACACCAAAAGTCTGTCTTCACTGAGGCTTCCAGAGTTTCTGACTTGGGGCACTAAGCGGGTGGAGGAGAAGCAGAGGGAAAAAAAGGTGCTTTGCTCCAACTGTGCATGCTTTTATTTGTCAACCCAAAAGCCTTTGTGGTTGCAGGAGCGTAGCTCTGGAGGTAGACCTGGATTTGGAGGAGTTTGCTAAGCTCTCCAGGGCTGCTTCCTGTCACAGAAAGGGGCACCAGCACTGGGGTTGGACCTTAGATGTAGAAGCAAGGATCAACTGGACAGCACATGCGGTGGGAGCCTCTATCGGTGCCTGAGGGCCCAGAGGAATCCTTGAGAATATCCGGTCAGTGTTTACGTGAACCCCTGTCTCGGGTTCCCAGTTGGAGTATGTGACCCTTAGACTTCGTATTTTGTAGATGAAAAGACATTCCCTGTTTGTGGAAAGGGCCAGTTGTGAATGCTGGTTGGGACAAAATTAGGAGGAGGAGATAAATAGGATGTCATGTGAGCCCCACATCAAGGTTCGTGAAAGATACCCCAGGGTATCTGGAACTGAGTTTCTAGAATCTTCTTGAAAAACCTCTGTTCAAGAAACTACTGAGGGCAAGAAAATTAAACTAAGGGCTTGGAAAATATCAAGCATTGGGTCCAATTAGAGAAGGCAAAAAGAATGAATCTGGTAGCATTAAACTAAGTACAGTCACAGAGCTACACTTCTGTGGCAGGTGATCTGCCTGACTCACATGGACAGATGTTGTCAGCTGCCATCCAGTTGGGTTCAACTCATAGCAACCCTATGTAGAACAGATGAAACATTCCTCGACCCCACACTATTGTCAGTGCTTCTCTCCTATTCATAGGATTTTCAATAGCTGACTGGTTTTTGGAAGTGAGCTGCCAGGTCCTTCTCCCAAGCCTATAGCACCTGGTGTTCCCAGGGGGTCACCTATTCAAGTACTAAGCAGGCCCAACCCTGCTTAGCTTCCGTGATCAGATAGGATCAGATGCCTCGGTGGTATGGCTGTAAGCCATATGGATAGATATACAGCAGTAAGTCACCATGTGGACTGGGGTCTATCTCAGGGCTGGGGTTTAGCTCAGTTGTTAGACTACCTGCTCAGCACTCTCTGAGGACCTTGGTTCAATCCCAAGCACTACAAAAATTGGAGAAGAATGTGGCAGTCCACTCCTGAAAACAGTCTGAAACAATTGGTCATTGGAAACCCTATGAAGGTTGCTAGACCCGACTCAACAGCACCTAACAACAACGACAACAAGTCACTATGTGCTACATATCAGCACCTGAGAGATACTGTTGTTTGGATCAGGCCCAGGTGTTGAAGGCTTGGTCCCCATCCTGGCACTACCAGGAGTTGGTGGGAACTTTTAAGAGGTGGGGTCCTGCAGTGCACACCTGTGATCCCAGCTACTCAGGAGGCTGAGGCAGGAGGGTCACAGGTTCTAGGCCAGAGGCAGCCTGTGAAATTTAATGAGACCCTTTCTCAAAAATAAAAAATAGGTTGGGTGTAGCAGGGCACACCCGTAATCCCAGCAATGCGGGAGCCAGAATCAAGAGGATCGCAAGTTCAAGGCCAGAGGTAGCCTGCATAACTTAGCGAGACCCTGACTCAAAAAGTAAAAATTGGGCTAGGGACGCGATTCAGTGATAGAGCGGTTGCAAAAAAACATGCATGAGGTTCTAGGTTCAATCCTCCGGGTACTGCAGAAATAAATAAATAAATAATACAATAAATAAATATAAAAGGGGCTGAGGTGCAGCTCCATGACAGAGCGCTTGCCTAGCATGCTCGAGACCTGGGTTCAATCCTAGGTACTGGGAAAAACAAAAACAAAAACAGGTGAGACCTAGTGGGAGGTCTTTAGGTCATTGGAGGTGTGGCACACAGGGGACTCTGGGACCCCACCCCCACTCCCTCTCCTTTCTCCTTGGCTATTATGAGGCAAGTGATGTTGCTCTACTCTGTACTCCCGTCACTATATGTTGTGATACCACAGGCCCAAAAGCAACAGGACCCATCAATCACAGACCTCTAAAGTTGAGAAAAAAAAATTAACATTTCCCCTCTCGTTCTGTTATCTCATTAAACCCTTAAGAGGGCCCTACAAGATGCTTAGGATCACCATCTTCAACAGCAGGCTAAGGCTGACGGCTTCCCCAAAACTACTCAGCAAGGGGCAGAGCGGGAATCAGAGCCACCTGCAACCACAGAGCAACCTAAGGCTGCTCCTCATGCCAAGACATTCAGCTGCCACAAGGCCCAGGCCATGTTTTGGTTTTTTTTTCCCCCCAGTACCCAGGGTTGAACCCAGGGCCTCGTGCTTGCATGGTCTGCAAGTGCTGGACCACTGAGCTGCACCCTAAGCCCATTTTTTTACTTTTTGAGACAGGGTCTCACAAAGTTATGCAGACTGCCTCTGGTCTCGAACTTGCGATCCTCCCGCCTCCGCCTCCCAAGCCGCTGGGATTACAGGCGTGCGCCACTGTGCCCAGCTGGCCATGGGTTTTAATACATGAGATGGGTCCATTTTGGTGAGACCCGACCCTGCCCCCCAACACAGTCTCATGAGCCACCAAGGAAAGGGGACAGTTCTGATGACCTCTGTTAGATGGTGTGACCCCAGTCAAGGTTGACTGAGCTTGGAGAAATAAACAGACTCAGTTTCTCCCCTCTTCTCTCACAACTTGCTTCTGACAGGGGATGTGTGGTGATTTCCCCCCAACACCAAGCAGCCAACAGGTTCTGCAGTGGACCCCAGCTGGGCACCCTCTACTTCAGCTGTGACACTATCTGTCTGGAGATGGCATCAGATCCTACAGGTTAAGGGCACAGTTGCACAGTTAAGAAAGCATGAGCCTTTTCTCTTGGGCTGTCTCTGACTCTGGTATAAGCCAGTGGCCACGTAGGACTGCCTGCAGCTGTAGCCCAGTAGCGTCCCATCTCGTCAGATCTCGGAAGCTAAGCAGGGTCGGGCCTGGTTAGTACTTGGATGGGAGACTGTCTGGGAACACCAGGTGCTATAGGTTTGGGAGAAGGACCCGGCAACCCACTCCCAAAAATCAATACACCATTGAAAAGCCTATGAATAGCAGAGAAGCACTGACAATAGTGTTCCACCTGTTGTACGTAGGGTCACTATGAGTCCCATACCAACTCCATGGCACCTAACAACAACAACAACATGTAGGACTGACACTCAGGCAGCCCCATGAGGAAGCCCATGTGGAGAGGACCTGGGATATTTGGCCAATAACCAGCAAGTGACTGAGGCTGGCAGGTATGACCAGCCCCAGATACCTGCAGCCCTCGCTGAGAGGTTGACTGCCACCTGCTGAGAGAGGCTAAGCCAGACAATGACCCAGGAGAGCCGCTCCTGAATTCTGCATCCATGGAAACGGTGCCATCAATGCTGCTGTTTAAGCAGGGAGGTTTTGGTGTAATTTACTGCACAGCAATAGCTATCCTACCACCCATGGCTATCACACTGCTGGCTGTGTGGCCAGCACCTGCCCTAGGCTTTGTGGGTCCATCAATACTTGTGATTGAGTAAATGCTCAGTGCCAGCTGCACACAGTGGTGCACACCTGTAATCCCAGCGGCTTGGGAGGCGGAGGCAGGAGGATCGCAAGTTTGAGACCAGAAGCAGTCTGTGTAACTTAGTGAGACCCTGGCTCAAAAAGTAAAAAAATGGGCTGGGGGGTGCCGCTCAGTGGTCCAGCACTTGCAGAGCATGTAGGCGCTAGGCCCTGGGTTCGACCCCCAATACCACAAAAAAAAAAAAAAAAAAAGGAAAGAAAAGAAAAAAAATGTTCAGTGCCAGAAAGCCCAGTTGCCAGGCTGCCTTGGATTCTATCTTCCTACCTCAGCCTCCCGATTACCTGAAACCTCAGGCACATGCCACTATGCCTGGCTTATTTCTATTTTTATTCATTCGTTTCTTTGCTTATTTTTTGCAGTACTGGGGATCAAATCCAGAGCCTTGTGCATGCCAGGTGGTCTATATTTGTTTTTATTTTCTACTTTGTCTTATGTCTATGTTACTTAGAAAAATTGTTTTCTAAGTTGTATTGATTTTGTGTAATAAAAGTATGTACTGCACATGCATTGGGAGAAGGACCTGGCAGCCCCCTCCCAAAAATCAATCTGCCATTGAAAACCCTATGCACAGCAGAGAAGCACTGACAATAGTGTTTCCCCTGTTGTACAGAGGGTCGCTATGAGTCGGATACCGACTCGACGGCACCTAACAACAACAACAACACATGCATACATATTTATAAACTTTATAGCAGATCTAGTAAAAGTATCCAAATGTACACTCTAGAAGATTCCACCCTGTAATTCTAGGAAGATTCAGCTGCCTCATCTCTAGACCCCACAGTAGTTAATATCTTTTTAAGTTGCAAATTCTAGGCTAGGGAGGTAGCTCAGTGGTAGAGTGCTTGCCTTACATGCCCAGGGCCCTGGGTTTGACCCCCAGCACTGCATAAAAAGCCCTAAAAAACAAAACCTCCCTCTCCTCTTCTGTCTTGACATCACACTAATTACAGATGCACACCTCCAGGGTGGCAGTGGATGTGGGTCTCCCTCTGAAGGGGCCTCAGCTCTGTGGCAGTCCACCCCATGCTCTCAGGGTCCACTCTGGGCACAGCCACTGCCCCAGCCGTCTGTTCAGGCCTCCTTCCCCACCCAGCTTAAGTGATCCCCCACTCCTGTTCTCAGGGGTCCCTAGGGCCGCAGACAATACAAGGGAGAGAAGTCCTGGGGGCCACACAGGAGCTCTGGGCACCTCATTCCTTCTGTCATCATCATAGACCATCTCTCCACGGTAGCGGTCCTGGGGCTCCTTCCACTGCCAGAGCAGGAGTCTGGGCCATTCGGCCCCAGGAGCCTCTGGGGTCAGTTCCGTCTCAGTCCCAAATAGGAACCTCCTTCTCACGGGTTAGGCACAGTCTCAGGGGTCTAGCGGCACCCCGACACTGAGGCCTGACGATGCCCATTTTCTCATGGACTCATCGCAACCACCTCCAAGGCAGGCATTCTGTCAAGAATGTGGGCAGTACAGCCAGGCATGGTGGGGCACGGCTGTAGGCCCAGCACTTCGGAGGCTGAGGCAGGAGGACTGAGGAGAGTTGAAAGCCAGCCTGGGCTACACAGTGAGGCCCTGTCTCAAAAAAAAAAAAAAAAAAAAAAAGCAAGAAAAGTGCGGCCCAAGGAGGTGACAGTCATGCAGAGTATGGGTAGGGAGGCCAAGATGTGGACCAGGTTGACTCTAGAACCCTGCTCTTGCCATTTGGCCACACTGCCTCTCCTGGGCCGAAGCGGGACTGGATTGAGTCACCTGCCAGCTGGAGGACCCATAGGAGCCTCTTCAAAAGATTCCTATCCAAGCCAGGTGAGGTGGCACATGCCTGTTAAGCCCAGAGGCTCGGGAGGCGGAGGCGGGAGGATCGCAAGTTCAAGACCAGAAGCAGTCTGCGTAACTTAGCGAGACCCTGTCTCAAAAGTAAAAAAAAAAAAAAAAAAAAGGGCTGGGGGGCACAGCTCAGTGGTCCAGCACTTGCAAAGCATGCAAGCGTGAGGCCCTGGGTTCATCCCCCAGTACCGCAAAAAAATAAAAAGTAAAAATAAAAATAATTAATTAATTAATTTAAAAAAAAAAGATTCCTATTCATGGGCTCAGCTTCTGTCCACAGGCTGGTCCTTGGGGTGCCCGGATGTCAGTTCTCTGCACATTAGCTGTGCTTGTCCAGTCTGATGCCAGTTGCTTACTTTCGTAATTCTATAATGTTAATCCTTGCATAAGTGGGCAGAATATAGATGTGAAAAGAAAGAATTTTTCCTTAAAAATGAGGGGAAATGATCTAGAAACCCAAGAAAGACAGCTCTGAAACAAACTTTCTGTTGGATTAGAATGGGCAAGAGAACTGTGAAAGGTTGGAGAAAGACCATACACTGCAAGTGTGTCCCACGCAAGAATGAAGGACCTACTATGCACTCAGATGATAGCCCTAGGGCCACGTTTGCAGATCTACCAACCAGTGTACACTGATGTGGGATTTTTTTCCTTTTTTGGTACTGCGGGGTCAAACCCAGGACCTCATACGCGCTTTGCAAGTGCTCTACCACTGAGCTGGCTGGCCCATTTTTAAACTTTTTTTTTTTTGAGACAGGGTCTCACTAAGTTGCACAGGCTGCCTCTCGCCTTGAACTTGCAATCCTCCTGTCTATGCCTCCTGAGTCACTGAGATTATAGGCGTGCGCCACTGCGCCCGGCCCACTGATGTACTAAAGTAAAAATAAAATGCTTAGATCTGAGGCATAGCCTTTGAATAATTCTCTACCAATGGATCACTTAGAGTAATAGCGGTCCTATTCAATTATACATTTCTCATCAGAATTTTCTTTCATATTCATCTTACTATTTTGCCCTAATTCATATTTGTTTTTTTCAAACTAGGGTTGGAATCACTGTGCTAGAAGTAACGGAAGTGACAGGAAAAAAACATAAACATCTTTCCAGAGCATCCACGTGATTCAAAAGTTAGGGGAAATATCCTTTATAGTAAAATAAACATGCATGCACCGTGGAATAGAATGTAAAATTAATGTTAGCATTAAAAATAGAACTTGGAGCTTCAAAGCAAGGTCACGGCTGGGGAGGGATGCAGCAGACTAGGGTTTCACATCCCATCTCCTCTGGGCAGAAGAGGGGGTGGGAAGATTGGAGAATGGTCCATGAGGGTCAAGGTTACCACCAACTGGCCAGCCCTCTCCCAGCCACTTCCCCAGGGGCCCACAGCACAGGGGACCCTGGGTGGCTGCCTCTGGAGCAGTTTGCCCACCCAGGAGTACGAACTGACAGAGACTGGGCCAACCCAGAGTCCACTGCTGCGGCCAAGGTCAGCCGATGACCAACCTCACTAGCGAGTTGCTCTTACCATCCAGTTCAGCCCCAGGGACCTGGGCCAGGGCCTGCTCTTGCCATGACCCTGGGAGAGGAAGAGCAGGGCCTGGCCAAGACCTCACCTTTGATAGTCTACTCTGCCACCCAAAGCTCCTTCTGACATGGATGGGCTAGAGAAAGCTGAAAAAACGAAACTCTTGGTACAGGCTGATAAAGAACAAAGGAAGTTACTATTGACTGACATGCTCTGCTCATTCCGTGTGAGTCATTCAGGAGAGGATCAAATAAGATCATGGATGCAGAAACCTCACCACATGCTACAGTTTGACTCTGAGACACTCCCCAAGGGCCCACCTGTTAAGGGCGGGGTCCTCAGCTTGGCCCTGTTGGAAGGTGCTGGAACCTCTAAGAGGTCGGGCCAATCTGAGGTCACTGCGGGCGTGTCCTAAAGGGGCCTGTGGGCATCCATTTTCTTCCTGTCTCTCTCTTCTATTTATTTATTTAGTTAATTTATTTGCAGTAGTAGGAGGCTAAACCTTGGGTTGGTTGGTTGGTTTGTTTTCAGTACTAGGGGGTTAAACCAGGGCCAGGCCAGTGCTGTGTCACTCAGCTGCATTCCTAACCCCTTCTTTATTTTTTATCTTGAAACAGGCTTCCAACTTTGCCATCATCTTGCCTCACCTGGTTCCGATCCATCTCTGTCTCTCACTCTCTGTCTGTCCCCCTCTCTCATCTCAGCCACCATGAGGTGAGCAGCTTCACTACATACCATAGTGTGATAAGAAACGGGGCCAATTAAGCCAGGAGTGGTGGCGCATAAACCCAGCAGCTCAGGAGGAGGAGGCAGGAGGATTGCAAGTCCGAGACCAGAGGCAGTCTGCGTAACTTGGCAAGACCCTCTCTCAAAAAAGTAAAAAAAAAAAAAAAAAAAAAAAAAAAAAAAAAAAAAAAAAAAAAAAAAAAAAAAAAAGGGCTGTGGGTGCAGCTCAGTGGTCCAGGACTTGCAAAGCACGCAAGCGCAAAGCCCTGGGTTCAACCCCCAGTACTGCAAAAAAAGAAAAAGAAAAAAAAAGAAAGGAAGAAATGGGGCCGACTCTCCATAGACTAAAACTTCCAAAACTGTGAGACAAAATAAACCTTTCTTCTTTTTAAGTTTATTGCCTTGGGTATTTGTTACAGTAACGGAAAGCTGACTAACACACTACATCATGCAAACATCAATGACTAATGGCATAGATACTTGTCATTTAAAATCCTTTCCCATTGGGCACATGCCTCTAATTCCAGCAGTTTGAGAGGCTGAGGCTGGAAGATTGCAAGTTCAAGGCCAAAGGCAGCCCAAGCAACTTAGTGAGGCACTGTCTCCAAATAAAAAATTAAAAATGGGCTGGGTGTGCAGCCCAGTGGTAGAAGGCTTGCAAAATGTGTGTGAGGCCCTGGGTTCAACGTGCAGGTACTTCAAAAAATAAATAAAATTAATGAACTAATTAATTAAATTAAATCTATTCCCTTCCTCAATGTGGGCCACAAAGATTCATTCATCCAATGGCAAGAACTGCAACTTCTGAGTGACCAGAACCTGCTACAGGATTTCCATTCATTTCTAATGTTTATAACAGTCCCGTGAAAGAGATACCCCCATCACAATTTTCAGATGAGAACTTGGTGGCTTAAGCAACTCATCAAGGTCACATATGTAATATGAATCAAAAGCTGGGCACAGTGGCGCATGCCTGTAATCCCAACGGCAGGAGAAGCAGAGGCAGGAGGATCACAAGTTCGAGACCAGAGGCAGTCTGCATAATTTAGCAAGACCCTGTCTCAAAAAAGTAAAAAAAGAGGGCTGAGGGTGCAGCTCAGTGGTCCAGCACTTGCAAAGCATGCAAGCGTGATGCCCTGGGTTCAACCCTCAGTACCAAAGGGAGAAAAAAAAAAAGAGTCAAGATATTTGTTGTTGTTAAGTGCCGTAGAGTCGTGTCAGACTCATAGCAACCCTGATAGGGTTTTCAATGGCTGACTGTTTCGGGATTACCTTGGGAGTGGATTGCCACATCCTTCTCCCATTTTTGTGGTGCTGGGAATTGAACTTGGGACCTCAGAGACTGCAGAGCAGCACTCTACCAACTGAGCTAAATACCAGCCCGAATCAAGATATGTTGTTGTTGTTGTTGGGTGCCGTCGAGTTGGTATCCGACTCATAGCGACCCTCATAGGGTTTTCAATGGCTGACTGTTTCGGGATTACCTTGGGAGTGGATTGCCAGGCCCTTCTCCCATTTTTGCGGTGCTGGGAATTGAACTCGGGACCTCAGAGACTGCAGCTCAGCGCTCTACCAACTGAGCTAAATCCCAGCCCGAATCAAGATATAAGCCATCTACTACTACTACTACTACTACTACTAATTATTATTATTATTATTATTATTTTAATCAGGGTCTTTAGTATAGTTCACCGTAGGGGTTGAAGGTAGGACCTAGACAAGCACTCTACCACTGAGCTACACCCCAATCCTTTTTACATTTTATTTTGAGACACAGCCTCGCTAAGTTTCCCGGGTTGGCTTTGAACTCGCGATTCTCCTGCCTCAACCTCCTAAGAGCAGGGGCCACAGGTGTGTCCAGTATCCCTCTCCCATCTAATTCTAAAGTTTTTGTTTTGGACACTAAGGTGAGGCTACATTTCCGTTCATTTTCTCCACACGTAGCACGGTTGGACACATGAAGCCGTGCGCACCATGCACAACAACAACTCATTACAGGTGCTGCACTGAGGTTAAAAACCGGCGAGCCTCCACCTCTGGTTTCCAAATGAGCAGAGCAGTTGTGTTATTCAAATATTCGCCAAGCTGCATAGTAGGGAAAACTGCCTCACGCCCGGTGACTCGGCTCCTGACTCGGCTCCTGACTCGGGAGCCCTCCAGAAACAGGAGGTGTGGCCTCACGCCGCGTGCTCTCATTGGCCCCAAGTGTGAGAAACAATTTGAATGGAATTTTTCATTCTTCACACAGACAGGTGAAGGGGAAAGTTGGGGGGTTTTGGTGTTTTTTCCCCGCAGAAGAAATTTCTCATAAAGTAGCCCATTGGAGGCCTGGATGCTGCTGTCATTAACTTCCTTCTCGAGCGCAGGTGAGCAGTGAAGAGGAAAAGGGGGGGCGTGCATTCAGCACCCCGGCCTGCTCCCCCCTGCCTCCTCACTTGAGGCTGCCCGAGGCCCACTTGAGATCACAGTGGAGACCACATGACTCTAGAGGGCTCTGGAGGGCTGGGTATTCGGCCCCGTGGTCCAGCACTTGCCTGGCATGTGCAAGGCCTTGGGTTCCATGAACGGCACCGCAAGACAACAAAATAAAACAGAAGGTGGTGGGGCTCAGGAGCCAGTGGCCCCAAACCCAAGCCCTGGATCCCGCCCTCTGAGATCCCTGGGGCATCCACAGGGCTGCCTCAGTTCCCCTAACTGCATGAAGGAGCACGTGGCTACCAAGAGCAGAACAGTTCCCAAGATGAATTCTGGACTTGAAGAAAAAAAAAAAAATGAGTACCTTTTATCAGACAGAGGCTGCAGCACCACAGGGGACCCAGGGGCCAGGAGAAGCCACCCTTTTGGGGTCTGGGATTCCCCAGGGCCATCACAGCCCTGCCTCATCTGTGAGGTGCACAGCACCCTGCCACAGCCTCATTTGCTTGTCCCAGGGGCACTCACACTCAAATCTAGCCAGCTGGCCAAGGACACAGGCCAACTGGACAGCAAGAGATTGCCAGCTCCCCTTCCAGGACCAACTCCCTCCATGGCAGCAAAACTGATCCCGGTGCTGATATCCAGGTCTGTTTGGCTTAAGTGGAGGCCCTGTCTCCTTGTTAAAGCAAGATGAATCTTGCTCACACTGAAATCATGATAGCGAGAGCAGTTCACACTGACTGTGCTAGGTGACATTCATCATCCGATAGATCTCATTTAATCCCTAAGACAAACCTAGGAACTGGCTCTATCAGCTTCATTTTACAACACAGAAATGGGGGGGGGGGCAGAGAAGTCGTGTACTAGAGGTCATATAGCCATCTGACCTCATTAGCAATAAAAGAAATGTTTAAAATTATTACCCTTTAGGACGATTAGCAAAACATTTTCTTCAGTGTTATTCAAAGCTAGCAAGGGTGTTGTGAAACTATTCTCTATAGTCAGGATAAACTGGTACAGGCTTTCTGGAAAACCATTAATCTCCAAGAGCCATAAGCACATTCCTATGTTTTTGATGCGACAATTCCCGAATATGGGAAAAGCCAGATGCCTGAAAATATCAATTATTATGGTGGTGATGGTGGGGTGGGTGGTTATCTACGTCTAGAATGTTCCGCCACGGAGGACGGTGTCCCTCCTTTGGAACGTTTACGTGACACTTAGAAGGATGGCCAGATTAAAAGGCAATCTGGGAGCTGGGCGCTGTGGCGCACACCTGTCATCCCAGCACTTGGGAGGCGGAGGGAAGAGGATTGCAAGTTCGAGACCAGAGGCAGTCTGCGTAACTTAGAGAGACCCTGTCTCAAAAACTAAAAAAAAAAATAGGCTGGGGGTGCAGCTCAGTGGTCCAGCACTTGCAGAGCATGCAAGTGCAAGGCCCTGGGTTCAACCCCCAGTACTGGGGGCGGGGGGAAAGGCAATGTGGGAAAACTGCTGACAAACCAGTATTAAGTGTGGAAGAAAAAAAAAAAAAGCCAACTACAGCAGCACATGCCGAGCGCCTCAGAAACCTGAAAGCAGAATTACATTGGATGCGCAATTCCACTTCTGGGCACCAGACCCCAGAGAGTGGAAAGCAGGGGCTCCAATGGATATTTGTTCACTCAGGCCCACAGCAGCGTTATTCACAATACCCCAGACAGGGGTGGGATGGACCTCAAGGGGAGAGTGTTTTCTGAGCAGGCAAAAGGCCCTAGCTTCAGCCTCCCCTAAAGTGTGCGTGCGTGTGTGTGTGTGTGTGTGTGTGTGTGTGTGTGTGTTGTCCGGAAATGCAAAGCTAGAGGCGGTTTTGCTGCTGTAACCCAAGCTCAGCTGTAGGTCTGGAGGCTGATTGCACGTATGTATTCCCTTTCTCTCTCCCTCCCTCCCTCTTCCCCCGCCCCCTTCCTCCCTTTTTCTGCAGTACTGGGGGAATTGAACCCAGGGCCTTGCACATACTTTGCAAGTGCTCTCCCACTGAGCTGTACCCTTAACCCATTTTTTAGTTTTTTACTTTGAGACCGGGTTCTTACTAAGCTACATGGGCTGCCTCTGGCCTCAAACCCGTGATCCTCTTGCCTCAGCCTGCCCAGTTGCTGGGATTACGGAAGAGTGCCAATGCACCCAGCTCTTTCTCTCTCTCTACCTCCCTCCCTCCCTCCGTGTCTCTCTCTCTCTCTCTCTCTCTCTCTCTCTCTCTCTCTCTCTCTCTCTCTCGAACAAAATAGCAACAAGGTGGAAGCAACCAAAGTAGACATCAACAGATGAATGGATAATTGAAGTGTCATAAATACGTACAATGGAATATTCAGCCGTGAAAAGGAAATTCTGATACATGCTCCAACATGGATGACGCTTCAGGACATCACACTAAATTAAACCTATCAGTCCTAAAGGAACACATTCTGTATTATCCCACTTTGGGAGATACCTGCTGTTGTTTTTAACTGCCATCAAGTTGGTATCCAACTCATAGCGACCCTATGTGCAACAGACCAAACACGACTGTCAGTGCTTCCCTGCTATTCGTAGGGTTTTCAATGGCTGATTGATTTTTGGGAGTGGGTTGCCGGGTCCTTCTCCCAAGCCTACAGCACCTGGTGTTCCCAGGCGGTCTCCCATCCAAGTACTAACCAGGCCTGGCCCTGCTTAGCTTCTGCCATCTGAGGGATCAGATGCCACAGTGGCACGGCTGCAGGCATAGGGATGTACCTAGAGTTGTCAAATTCTTAGAGGCAATAGGAGAATGGGTACCAGGGACTGGGTGCAGGAAGTGGGGAGTTACTGTTTAATGCATAAAGAATTTCAGTTTTGCAGGGTGGAAAAATTGTCTGGGAGTGAATAGTGCCGATAGCTGCAGAGCAGTGTGAATGTACTAAATGCCACGGCACCATACTCTCAAAAATGCGTCCCACTGAGCTAGGTGTGGTGGCACGTGCCTGTAGTACCCGCTACTTGAGAGGCTGGGGCAGGAAGACCCACCTGAGCCTAGAAATTTGAGGCCAGCCTGGGCAACGTAGTGAAACTTTGTCTCAAATTAAAAAACAAAAACAAAGTTACAACTAAATTAAAAAGCACATAAAAAAGCAAATGGAGAGCTGGGCGTGGTGGCGCACGCCTGTAATCCCAGCAGCTCAGGAGGCACAGGCAGGAGGATCACAAGTTCGAGACCACAGGCAGTCTGTGTAATTTAGTGAGACCCCGTCTCAAAAAGTGAAAAAATGGACTGGGGGTGCAGCTCAGTGGTCCAGCACTTGCAGAGCATGCAAGCGTAAGGCCCTAGGTTCAACCCCCAGTACCACAAAAAAAAAAAAAAAAAAGGCAAATGGATAGGACGTCCAAATGGGCAGTGGCTGCATTAGAACAGCTGGGTAACAATCAACTACTTACGCAGGTCTTATGCTAGCCTGACTCCTTTATGGACTTAGCGTGCACCGCTGCGGGCCTCGCCCTGTACTTGTGATGGTATACATGATACATGGCATCCCCAGCACTGACAGGTGGGGAGTGCGATTCCACCATTACAGCAGGGAGGCCCCAGCAGCATAAGCAATTTACCCAAGGTCACCCAGCAGATAAAAAGCTTCTGAGAGGAAAATCCAGGGCTGACTCTGACAACAGCACTTTTGCTGCCATGTGGCAATCCTCCCATGACCTCTGCCCCTTACCCCACCCTCGCCCTAGGCAGATGACTTCCCAGAATGTCAGCAGCAGCCTTCTGCTTTTGGTTCCCTATTTGCCAGAAAGTTCCCTCCAGCTTTCACAATCAAAGGAGCGTGAGGCAGAAGAGTGCCCCCCACCTCCCAAATGCACTCCCCTTGCCTTCACCTCCCCTCTTCCTACTTCAGCGGTGCGGCTCCCCAAACCCCTTGAGCGGGCCCCATGCCATGAACGTTTCCCATTCAGTGAGGCCATTGTGGTTCCCAAGGAGGACATGGGGACATAGCAGCCAAACTGAGCCTTGCTGCCACCTCCCCTGGCAGCAGCTCAACAGAACAGAGTCCAAAATGGGAGAGGCTGTGTGGCTTCAGGGGGATGGTGCTGAGCCAGGAAGGGACCCTGTGCAATGAAGGGGCTGGGCCCACAGGTGCTGCAAAGGAGGGAGAGCTGGGCGGAGAGAGAGAAAGAAGGGGGCTGAAGCACTTCTCTCTTCTGGAGCCCCAGCGTGGGTTCTTCCTGCTCCTGGCCCCCGGGGCTGGGGCATGGCTGCGGTTAGCAGGGCCGGCTAGCAAGCTGCTGCCAGTTCACAGCGCCAGGGAAAGGGAAGCAGCAGGAAGGCACGGGAGGCTGGTTTAGCAGACACCACCGGGGACTGACATCCTGGCCAAGGGTCACCCAGGGGAAGAGGCCAGACAGAGCAGAGCAGGGGGAGGCACTCAACACCTTCCCCAGCAGATGCAGAAAGAAACGCTTTCCTTGCACCTGCCTTGGGCTGACAGACGGCCCCCTAAAAGATATGACTCCGGCTCAACCCCTGGAAGCTGAGCATTATTTGGAAAGTTAATCACGTGGGCAAAGGGTCTTTGCAGGTTAAGAATCTCGAGATGGTTTCCTCTTGGGTTACCTGAGTGGCTGACACTCGGGGCAAATGTCCTTCTAAGAGCCAGAAAAGAGAAGCAGACAAGACACATGGAGAGGAAGACAGAGACAGACGGGAGGGATAGAGCCGCAAGCCAAGGACCACCCAACCACACGGAGCCACCACAAGGCAGTAGAGGCAAGGAAGGATTCTCCCCTAGGGCTCCTAAAGCGGGCAAGGACCCCCAACACCTTGATTTTGAAATTCTGGCCTCCCAATCATGAGAGGATAAATTTCTGTCATTTTAAGCCACAAAGTTTGGAGTCATTTATTGCGGTAGCCACAGGCTCCTAGCACAGCACCTCTCCAGGACCTAAAATCCCAAACAAGTTGCTCCCTTTTTGCGGCCTCTCCTCCCTTCTTTTGCTCTCCCCTTATTTTCTCCAAGCAAGTTCCCCCAATAGAGTGAAACCAAGCAGACATTTTTCTTTCTTTCTTTCTTTCTTTCTTTTTTTTTTTTTTTTTGGTACTAGGGTTGAACCCAGGGCCTCGAGCCTGCATGCTTTGCAAGTGCTGGAACACTGAGCTGCACCCCCAGCCCATTTTTTTGACTTTTTGAGACAGGGTCTCGCTAAGTTATGCAGACTGCCTCTGGTCTCAAACTTGGGATCCTCCTGCCTCCGCCTCCTGAACCACTGGGATTGCAAGCATTTGCCACCACGAAGGCCCAAGCAGACATTTCTAGGAGCAGCCTGACCTTCACCCCTGCAGCCTTGAGGTCGTCACTTCTAGAGAAGGACAAGGATCCCCATGCACGTGCCCCTAGAAGGGGAACTTTCTCAAGCCCCAGGGTCTGGGCTGTCCCCCAACACACACACACAGACGGTCTTATTTTGGCATGCTGCAAAAACAGCCACATGTTTAGCTGCAAACAAAGAGAAGAGAGGTGCCTGGTTGGTTTTTTTTTTTTCCACCTTGAAACTGGCAGCATTTTTGATACGGTGGCTGGGGATTTCCACCAGCTACACGAATGACCACTCAGTTTCAGCGTGAACTGCAAGAGAGAGGCGGAGAGTTGCAACCTGGGCTGTTTATGGCACTGTTACCAGCACAGAAATGACGTTGCTCTCCTTGCCACCCAAGCCAGGCCCCTGCCATCCTCTAGGCTGGCAGCCGGGGTCATGACTCCGTGCCCTGCTGAGGCCTCCCTGTGCACCCTCCTGGAGCACTGGGCTATGCGTTCTGTCCACCCTGCTGGGAAACGTGTGCGTCCCCTGGGGAGGGGCCGACAGAGCTTCTCTGAGGTCTTGCGCAAAGGAAACATTTGCTGGGGCCCCAAGGCCCACCATCAGACCCACAGAAGCAGCTGGCCCCGCCGAGGGAGGGAGGCGCTCTTGAAACAAAAACGGTTTTGAAAACAGAGGGCAGCCAAGGGGAATTGCTTCCTAAATTGCACGTTCCCATCTCCCTTTAACTGCAGTCGAAGAAAAACAAGATGAAGCAGGAACCCACCCGATCCCCACGCCCACCCTGGCTGCTCTCTTTGTGACCCGGCCCCGGCCCGGCCGGGACCCTCCCTCCCTGCTGTGCTTAGTTGTTTTTTTTTTTTTTTTTTTCTTGCGGTGGTGGGGGTTGAACCCAGTGCCTCCCCCTGCATGCTCTGCAAGTGCTGGACCACTGAGCTGTGCCCCCAGCCCATTTTTTTTACTTTTTGAGGCAGGGTCTCGCTAAGTGACGCAGACTGCCTCTGGTCTGGAACTTGCGATCCTCCCGCCTCCGCCTCTGGAGCAGCTGGGTTACGGGCGTGCGCCACCCCGCCCGGCATAACCCGGTGACTTTTACAGGGGAGCATGGGGGAGGGGGGAGTCGCTGGAAGGATCCCTCTGGTCCTCTCCCCATCCCCACCCAAGAGAACTATGAGGGCAATGTCTTTACTCTGTGCGTGGCACCTCCCGATGATCACAATTCTAAGAACCTGGATTCTGAGTCAGCTCCGTGTAAATGGCCTGGGGTTGGTGAATTACGATTTAACCTTCCCCAACCCTACTTTTCTCAGCTGTAGAATGGAGACATCGCCACCGGGCTCCTACTGTTGCTTAACTGCAAACACCTGTAAAACCATCAAGTCTTTCCAGGGAAAGTCCCCCTGGTACCATGCAATTGACAAGAACGCCCGGGCGATGTCGGGCCCCAGGGCGGCGTCCAGCCTTCCTGGAGGACGACAGTGGGGTGAGTTTCGGTCTCCAAGTCCCCTTGGAGCAGTGAACCTTCCCCTCGGAGAATCCTGAGGGAGGAATTCAGCCCCCTCCTAGCAGGGGACAAGGACGTAGCCATCCACTCCCGAAACAATCCGCCCTCGCCAACGCTATGAATGGCAGAGAGGCCCTGACAGCGCCGGGCATCCCGCAGCGTCTGGAGGGTTTCGTTCTGCTGTACATAGGGTCGCTGTGAGTCGGGCCTGCCCGGACCCCACCTAACAGCAACAAACAGACGGCACAACCAGTCCACACACGCGCGCGACTGTGCCCCAAGTCTCGGAGGGGGTTGCGGTGCGGGGCTTCTCAAGAGTCCGAGGGGCAGAAAGCCCCGCTGATGGAGTCTGGTAAGGGTTCGGGTAGGTCCCTCCTCCCGGGGCGGCAAGGATCAAGTGGAAGCGGCCCAAAGGGCCCCGCGCCCCATCCGAACACTGGGCAGATCCCAAGGACGCCGTACAAGGGCCGTCCCGGAGCGCACCCCACTCCTACCCGGGAAAGCCCATTCCCACCTGCACAGCCAAGGGCTCCGTTCTGCGCTTCGCGCGAATCCCTTCCTAGTCCCCTGGATCCTCAGTTTCCCCCTAATGCAGAGCGCGGCGCCCCCTTCCCCTCTCCTCGATCTCAAGATGAGGCGCACAGGAGGAAGCCTAAATAAAAACAGGAAACTAAATTTAAAATAACAAGCCTCATTCAGACCGAGTTACGGGTAGGAGTATTTAACACACACAGAAGTCCGGAAATGCAAAGCGGGAGGCGGTTTTGCCGCCGTAACCCACGCTCGGCCGCAGATCCGGAGGCTGATGTCGCCCTCGCCGGGGCGCAGAGCTCGGCCAGCAGAGCCGCGCTGGCGGGCGGCCGGTCAGGGCGGGGCGCGCGTCCACGCGCCGGCGGGGGGAGCCCAGAAGCTTCGACCCCGGGTCCCCGAGGCCCGAAGGGCGCGCCCGGCCAGGGTGCAGGGCGCAGCGGGCGGCCCTCTCCCTGCGCCCCTGCCGGCGCACCTGGGCGACACCGCTCTCCCGCGCGCCACCAGGACCCACCTCCGCCCGGGGAGAGGGCTCCGTCCCAGTGCCCCCTGGGGCGCGGCCTAGACCCCGCCGCCCGGCCGGGAGCCCCTTGTCGGGCCGGTCGGGGCGCGTAGGACAGGCGCAGGGGAGCGAGGTGCGAGGACAGCGCCGGTCCAGGGCTCTGCGGCGCAGCCCCGCCGATGCCCTGCGCCCCGCTCGCCAGCAGCGGGCAGGACTCAGACCCCGGCGCACGGGCTGAGCGCGCGGGGAGCCTCCCGGCCCGAGGTCCCGAGCGCAGCCGCGGCCCCCGCCGAGCTCCTGGCCGGGTCCTCCCCCCGCCTCCCGCGGCGCGGCCAGGGGACATCGCTTACCCACGCGGGCGCAGCCGGCAGGGTCCGGAGCGGCGCGGCGCGGCGGCCGCTCGGAGCGAGGGCGCTGGGCTGAGTGAGCTGGGAGGCGCAGAGGCGGGGCGCGGAGGGCGGCCCCGCTGACAGCCGGCACACTCCACTTCCCACTTTGTTTCCTTTTTACTGGTAACAGGAAAAACAACTGATCCTCCCGCGCCCCGCCGCCCCCAGCCCCACCCCGCCTCGCCGGTAGCTGCAGGGGGATCCCAGGTGCCTCTGGAGGCTGCATTTTGCCCTGCTTCAAAACAAGTTTTCTTTTCTTTCCCCCCACCCCCGGCCTGGGGATCGAACTCAAAGCCTCATGCACGCCAGGGAGGCGCTCCACCATAGAGCCAGGACCCCAGCGGCCGCAGGCTTTCCTTTTTAAAGGAAACCAACCAAATAAAGGTCCGAAGAGCCCACAACACGTTCACATTCACTCACCAAAGAGTCCTGCCAGCCGGAGAAAGCAAAGCAAGAGTGAGCAGGAGAGGGGACCCAGCATGAATGAGACCGGGCAGAGAGGAGGGGAAGAGAGGCCTGGGACACAGCTTGGCCACCTGAAAATCCCTCCAGAGCGCGGTGGAGAGGGGCTACCTTCCCCGGTGATTGCCAGCTGGCTCGTATTCATCTAGGATGAAGAGAGGAATGGGCCAGGCAATTGTTCAGGAAAAACGATGGCTTGAACCACCTGACCACCTGACCTTCTTCATTCCCGCTGGGAGATAAAGCGGTTGTTGTTGCTGTTGTTGTTGTGTGGGATCAAACCTAGAGCTCTCGGTGGCTCACGCCTTTAATCCCAGCGGCTCAGGAGGTGGAGGCAGGAGGATCACAAGTTCGAGACCAGAGGCAGTCTGTGCAATTTAGCAAGACCCTGTCTTAAAAAGTAAAAAATGGGGGCCGGGCGTGGTGGTGCACGCCTGTAATCCCAGCGGCTCAGGAGGGGGAGGCAGGAGGATCGCAAGTTCGAGACCAGAGGCAGTCTGCATAACTTCGTGAGACCCTGTCTCAAAAAAAGTAAAAAAAAAAAAGGGCTGGGGGTGAAGCTCGGTGGTCCAGCACTTGCAAAGCATGGAAGAGCAAGGCCCTGGGTTCAACCCCCAGTACCTCAAACAAAACAAACAAACAAACAAAAACCCTACAGCTCTGAGCATGCTAAGAATCTGCCAGGACCACAGAGCAACACTCTTGGCCAGAAAGTAGCTCTTACTTTTCCCAAGGACAGGTGAGGCTCTGAGGCTGGGAGGTGATGAGGGCTCTTCATCCAGGGCATGCCTTGCATCAGGACCAACACCAACTCCCACTGTGCTGGCTGCAGGGGCTGGCCCAGCTCTGGGTGGGAAAGAGGAGAGGGTCTGGGCTAGATGGAGCAGCTTGGTAGGTGGTCCCGCCTGCCTCACATGGAGGCTACTGGCTCTGGACTCTCAACTGGAGACTTGTGGAGGAGCCAGGAGGACCCACGGCTCCCTTTATGGGGAATGTTGTCTGTACCAAGGATCATATCCTAATGCCCTTCTTCCTGGGACTTCTGTGGCTCACAGCCTTACTCCTGTGCCAGGCTCTGATGATGGGGTCACAGCAGCGGTCCCCACCCCATGCCAAGGAGATCTTGCCTGTAAACGCAAGGCTTTGCCATGATCTAGGCTACTCCACAGGGTGCACGTTAACAGTTTGCAGGCTGAGGCAGGTTGAGTCTACACCTTGCTGGTCCAGTGAACAACTACCGTCTGCCCAGCATGCGCCGTGAGGTGTGGACTGATAATGTTATTCATGTGAATAAAATCTTACTGCCTAAAGAACTTATCGAATCAAGTCAGGAACACATGGACGCGTGGACTTATTGAACACCCCAGACCAAAGAGCGAGGTAACCCCCTCACCTGCATCCACCTCACACTGGGAACAGCGGCCTCCTCTGACCAGCCATCAGACCACCCAGTGAGTGTTTTGAGTGGACAGACTATGAATTCTGGCCTCTGTCCCTGGGGTTTCAGCTCAGCTTGATCCCCATGCTTGACCCACAGGCGTGTGTTAGGTTGTTGCTGTTAGGTGCCGTCGAGTCGGTATCTGACTCATAGCGACCCTCAGAGGGTTTTCAATGGCTGACTGTTTCAGGATTGCCTTGGGAGTGGATTGCCAGGCCCTTCTCCCATTTTTGCGGTGCTGGGAATTGAACTCAGGACCTCAGAGACTGCAGCACAGCGCTCTACCCACTGAGCTAAATCCCAGCCCCTGACCCGCAGGCAGCCCACTCAAATTGCCACCTGTCAGGAGCGACTCCGAGGCTCTTTTTGCACTGGCCCTGTGCCTCACCCTGACCTGGCTCTGCGTCTCTCCTGGAACCAGCCCTGAGGTTCTTCAGCCTCCACTTGAGGCCAGCTATGCACCGCCAGCAGCTCTGTGACTGCGTTCATTAACACCTTATCCAGGGCTGGGCATGTAGCTCACTGGTGGAGCACTTGCCTAGTGTGTGCAAGGTCCCGGGTTCAATTCCCAGCACCACAAGAAGCAAAACATGCCCGCCTGGGATCCCAAAGACGCGGGAGCCTGAGGCAGGAGGATCACGAGTCCAAGGCCAGAGGCAGCCTGTGTGACTTAGTGAGACCCTGTCTCAAGACAAAAAATGAAAAAGCAGCTGGGGGTGAAGCCCAGTGGTAGAGTACTTGCAAAGTATGAACAAAGTCCTGGGTTTAGCACCCCCAGTACTATTAAAAAAAAAAAAAAAAAAAAAAAAAAAGCTCAATTTAGCTCAGTTGGTAGAGTGCTGGGCTGCAGTCTCTGAGGTCCCAAGTTCAATTCCCAGCACCACAAAAATGGGAGATGGGCCTGGCAATCCACTCCCAAGGCAATCCTGAAACAGTCTGCCATTGAAAACCCTATGATGGTCGCTATGAATCAGATACCGACTTGATGGCACCTAACAACAACAATAACCTACAGTGACTCTGCTTCTTTATCAGTTCCCTGCTCTTGCCTTCAGTAACCCATCTTTGAATCCTGTGGCCTCTTTAACCCTTTAGTTGCCTATCTGTAAAATATATGTTATTGTTTTTAGGTACAGACGAGTCATGTCCGGCCCATAGGGACCCTCATAGGGTTATCAATGGCTGATTGTTTTGGGATTGTTTCGGGAGTGAGCTGCCATGTCCTTCTCCCATTTTTGCGGTGCTAGGGATGGAACCCAGGGCCTCAGAGAGCTCAGAGCAGCACCCTACCAAGTGAGCTAAACCTCAGCCCTGTAACATATATATTTTTACATATATTTGTGTGAAGTGCAATGTGTGATCTGAGAATTAATATTGGTAATTAGGCTTGGAATAAAGAACTTGTGATTGCCAGTGGCCATTGACTGTCAAGTGAAATTAGGAGTACTTGGCAAATTAATGCGAGCAAAACTGCTATAGCTTGTGAATTTATTGTTTAATAAATTCTGACATTGTGGAAAGACACAGAGATGGTCGCCTCTGTTTCTGACATAGCATAACACTTGCAAAAGCCAGAAGAGAAAGGGACAGTTCAGAGAGAAAATGAGACTGCTGAATCAACAGACCGTCCTGAGGTTTCCTCACCTGTCCCTATCCTTAGCCCCGCTTTGGTGAGGTTGCATTTTAAAAACTGCTCCCCACTGATGGGCACAGTGGCGCATGCCCATAATCCCAGCGGCTGGGGAGGCAGAAGCAGGAGGATTGCAAGTTCGAGACCAGAGGCAGTCTATGTAATTTAATGAGACCCTGTCTCAAAAAGTAAAAAAATAAAGCATGCAAGAGCGAGGCCCTGGGTTCAACCCCTAGTACGGCAAAGGAAAAAAAAAAAGAAAAAAGAAACTGCTCCCTGGTTTCTGTGGTTCCCTATAAGATATAGTCAGATGAGAACACTAGCAACTTCTAGAAGAATTTGTGATCGAGTGTGTATTTGCTGACAACAATTCAAATTGTGCTTTTTGCTATACAAGATGCTGCTGGGGGAACAGAAATATCCCAAGCGCTAAGAGATGCTTCCTATACTGTTCTTTTTGATCCCCACAGCAGCCCAGCTAAGTTAATCTTATCATTAAATCTCATCACCCGCCATTTATGGATAAGGAAACTGAGGCTCAGGAGGGCTGAATTCTTTTGGGAGGCCTAAGAGTCAGAAAGGGCTGGGATTTAGCTCAGTTGGTAGAGTGCTGCACTGCAGTCTCTGAGGTCCCGAGTTTGATTCCCAGCACCACAAAAATGGGAGAAGGGCCTGGCAATCCACTCCCAAGGCAATCCCGAAACAGTCAGCCATTGAAAACCCTATGAGGGTCGCTATGAGTCGGATACCGACTCAACGGCACCTAACAAAAAACAAACAAGAGTCAGAAAGTGTTCAACCTCTTTCAGATTCTGGCTCCTTCTATCACACGATGGCCCATTTTCCCAAGAAGTTTCGCTTTCCTGAAAACCTGCTACACTTCCCTTTTGAGACCCTAACTGCAGGGTCCCTCCTTTGTCACCTCCCTCCCTTTTGCTGATGTTGCCAGGAAAGGCAAACCTAAATCTGACATGTAAGTACAGTTATCGTTCCTCAAGTTCCTGATAGAATGGCCTCCTGCCTTCCTCTCTCTGGTTTCTGATCTCTCTCGCTCTATTTTTAACTTGTCATGTGTGTTTTGCAGGAAGCTACCTCAAGTTCCCTTTGAACTGTAAATAAAATGCACTAGCTATGGTGGAGAATTTATAGCAATCCTCAGAGAAAGATGGCACCTCAGCAGAGGGAAGGACAGCGCATGCCACTCACGTGAGCGCCTTTCCAGGGACCCCAGTGCTGACTGGGAAATCCTTGGCCCCATTGATGGGAAAGTGTTGTGTAGTAGTTTCCGGTGGGCTGGACATGGGCTGGAAGCGATTACCGCCATCTTGGTCATCTAGATACAGAACACCTAGAATGACCTCAGGGGACCTTGGTAGCCTTGGCAACAAAATGCAAAACGATTATAATGATAATGGAGCTATTGACATTCCCTTTTGGAAGGAGAGGGAAGAAGCTGTGTCAGAAGACCCTCACAGGACCTCCACAAGACCCTCCCCTGAGGTGCCAGTCACTAGCCCCGCTGCCCAAGCTGCACATGGTGCTGGGTTAAATAGGGGATAAGGTGGGGAGGGGAGGGGAAATGAAGAAGAGACAAGGGGGAGAGGAAAATCTCAAAATAAAAGATGCAACTATATGAATCCATGGGAAAAAATAGTGGAAAAGAAAGAAAAAATCTATGAGAATGTAACCTATGATTGCACACAATTTTTATTACACATTATTCAAGTGGTCCTGTACAATATGTAAGTTGACGAAAGTGAAACCAGAAGTGATGTAGTAGAGTCCTGTCCGGCTCATAGCGACCCTCATAGGGTTTTCAATGGCAGATTGTTTCGGGAGTGCCTTGGGAGTGGGTTGCCACGTCCTTCTCCCGTTTTTGCGGTGCTGGGAATCGAACTCGGGACCTCAGAGACTGCAGCGCTGCGCTCTACCAACTGAGCTAAATCCCAGCCCCACAGTTTCATAATGGGAATAACAAAAGCTTTATTATTCTGTACCCCACCCACATTTATAAATAAAGGGGGGAAAAGGAGATAAAGGACTGGCTGAGGCAGGGGCTTGGCGGCGCTGCCACTGTGGGACATCTTGGTTGGAACTTCTCAGAAGGGATTCCTCCCATCGGTGGTGTTGTATGTCCAGGCTGTCCCTGAGTCCCCCACGCCCCCAACAGAAATCCCAATAAACTCAATGGTGCATGAAGTTTAATGTGATCAGTCCTTTGGTCTGTCTGCGTCCCCTTTGACTTTCATTCCACAAAGGGAAAGGAGGTCTCAGTCACAGAGGAGTGGGCCTGGTTGGGGACAGCAGGCTGGGCCAGACCCCAGGCCTCAGGTCCCTTCCTGCAGAACCTCCCTCCAAAGCGACCCAGCTTCTGCAGTGTCTCCCGGATACAGCAGGTCTTCGCTCTGTTTAACCTTGAGTGGCTTTGCCACTGACACCCACACACGCCCGCAGGCAGGGCTAGCTGAGGGAAGCCCCGCTTCTGAGCAGCAGCCCCAGACTCCTTTTAAAAATTTCCTCATTTTTTGAGGCAGGGTCCCACTAAATTGCACTGGCTGCCTTGCCGCAGACTAGCTGCAGCCTAAGATCCAGGGGTCCCAGTAGGAAACCCATATCGCTGCAGGTCCTTTCCTTCTAGGAGGACAGAAACGACCTGGCTCAAGTCCCTACACTGGCTTTGGCCAAGAAAAGTGTGGTGAAACTCAGTAGATGAGAGCCAGCAACTTCCTGGAGCCAAACTGCCTGCCATTGCCACTGTGGAGCTGGTGACCTCAGGCAAATGAGTTAACCTCTCTGTGCCTTTATTTGTCCATCTGTAGTATGGCAATGTTTAGAAGTCTTGCTAGGATTAGATGAATTAATACATGCAAAATGTTTATAACAGTACCTGACAGAATGAACCCCCCAAAAATATGAGGTGGTTTTTTTTTTTTTTTTTTCCGGTACTAGGGGTTGAACCCAGGGCCTCACACTTGCATGTTCTGCAAGTGCTGGACCTCTGAGCTGCACCCTCAGCCCATTTTTTTTTTTTTACCTTTTTTTTGAGACAGGGTCTCACTAAATTATGCAGACTGCCTGTGGTCTCGAACTTGCGATCCTCCTGCCTCTGCTTCCCGAGCCACTGGGATTATAGGTGTGCACCACCATGCCCAGCTAGAAAATATGAAATTTTTAAGCCGGGTGCAGTGGTGCACATCTGTATTCCCAGTGACTCTGGAGGCAGAGGGGGAAGGATCTCGAAGTTGAGGTCAGAGGCAGCCTGCAGAACTTAGTGAGACCCTGATTTAAGATAAAACATTTTTAAAAACGGGCCATGGGTGCAGCCCAGTGGTAGAGCCCTTGCAGAGTATGTGTGAAGCCCTGGGTTCAAGTACCTCAGAAAATGTGAGTTTTTGAGTTATTATTCTAGAACATATGGGAGAAGGATGTGGCAATCCACTCCCAAGGTAATCCTGAAACAATCAGCCATCGAAAACCCTATCAGAGTCGCTATATGTCGGAACACGACTTGACAGCTTCTAACAACAACAATTCTAGAACAGTCTTTGGGCTTTGTGGGATTGGATGTTTCTGCTCTAGAACAATACTTCAATAGCAGCAACAGAAGACTGTGACACACTACTGTGCTACAGATCATTCATCAAGTCAAGTTTTAAAACCCACTAGAGTTGGGGTGTGGGGTGTAGCTGTATGGTAGAATGTGTGCTTTGGGTGTGCAAAGCCCTGCCTGGGTTCAATCCTCAGCACCAAAAATCAAAAAATCAAAAGTTAAAAATTGAAAGAGGCAGGTGCTGGGGCTCAGACCAGTAATTCCAGCAATTTAGGAGGCTGAAGCAGAAGAATCCAGAGTTCAAGGCCAAAGGCAGTGCCACGTCCAGATCCACTCATGATGGGTAGACAGAGTCCCCACGTGGGGACGAATACCTTTAAAAAAGGCATTGGAGGGAAAGTCTGCTGGAGAGGAAGAGTACCTCCAAAAAGAAGGTCTCTTCGTGGAAAGGGACTTGGAGCCGCATCTTTTCTTTTTCTAAATTTTAATTGGTCACTATTGTAGATTTCTGGAAGATATTAATGAAAAACAAGTATATAATCTTCTGGCTCTGTGAGCAGTGCTGATTCAAATTGGGAGTTGATAGCAGACTTTTTTAGAGAAATTCCTGAATGTCTTCCAATAGTGTAAACTCCTTAAGTCAACACAAAAAAAAAGCCTTTGTACCGACAGCTCTATGGTAAACAAATCATTCTGATAAGATAAAGCACCCATTTGTCATAACAATGGACTCAATGGAGTGACACACAGGTGACGGTTGTTGTTGTTAGGTGCCGTCCAGTCGTGTCCGACTCATAGCGACCCCATGTACAACAGATTGAAGCACTTGCCGATTCTGTGC
The DNA here is from genome assembly GCA_007922755.1 of Pedetes capensis. Lineage (NCBI taxonomy): Eukaryota > Metazoa > Chordata > Mammalia > Rodentia > Pedetidae > Pedetes > Pedetes capensis. The sequence goes on from VMDO01024055.1 coordinate 27,600, forward strand.
CAGGCAAACGATCTTATTTATGTTTAAGCCCATTGTTGTAGACACTGTGTCAATCCATCTGGTGGAGGGTTTTCTTCTTTTGCGTTGACCGGTCACTCTTCCAAACATGATATCCTTCTCCAGGGATTGTTCTCTCCTGACTACGTGTCTGAAATATGTAAGACACAGTTTGGCCATTCTTGCTTCCAAGGAGCACTCTGGTTGCACTTCTTCTATGACAGATTTGTTGGTTCTTTTGACAGTCCGTGGTATATTCAATAGACGTTTCCAGTACCACAATTCAAAAGCATGAATTCTTTTTCTGTCTCTCTTGTTCAATGTCCAGCTTTCACAACCATAAGATGCCACTGAAAATACCATGGCATGAGTCAGACGCACCTTCGTCTTCAATGTGACATCTTTGCTTTTCAATACTCTAAGGAGATCTTTTGCCACAGCTTTTCCTAGAGAAATGTGTCTTTTGATTTCTTGACTGCTGCTTCCATGGGTGTTGATTATAGAGCCAAGCAAAGCAAAATCTTGGACAGTTAACCGCCCCTAATTCCTGCATAAAGTTAAGAATAGTCAATTGTTACAGGAGATGTAGATGCTCAGGCGGTCTTGGTTTATCTCTTTGAAGTAAACATAATTTGTCTCTGAGTTCCTCTTCCACTTCGATCACCACCTGACACTCATGTGACAATTTGATCAGGTGATTGTTGACAAAACTTTGATGTAATCCATCAATGCTACTAACTTCCTTGTCTTTTTTTCTGACCTTTCATGAGATTTAGTGAATTGTAATTCTGTATAAAAAGGCTGGACTACCTGGAAATAAACGGAACAGATTCACACTGCCTCTGCACTGCTGTGTCTGTTACCCATCGCCTACTCCTCATCTGCCTTCGTGAACCCCTGGATCTTAGGCTGCAGCTGGTCTGCGGCAAGGCAGCCAGTGCAATTTAGCGAGACCCTGCATCAAAAAATGAGGAAATTTTTAAAAGGAGTCTGGGGCTGCTGCTCAGAAGCGGGGCTTCCCTCAGCTAACCCTGCCTGCGGGCGTGTGTGGGTGTCAGTGGCAAAGCCACTCAAGGTTAAACAGAGCTAGCATTTGTCTAGCATGTGTGAGGCCCTGAGTTCAATGCCGCCAGTACTTAAAAAAAAAATCAGAACAGACTAGAATATACCAGACTGTGCTATACTTACATGGTTGGGGAGATACTGCGATCACTAAAATTCCAGCTTGCATTCCATGTGTTGCACCGTGGTATTGTTACTCCCTGAGACCGCAGCCTCGTTTTTACATATGTAGGGGGGTGAAGGCGTGCACATGTGTGAATTCAGAATGCCTGGGGCATTTCAACACAACCAGAAAGCTGCTGCACCGGACCACATGATGGTGATGGCGAAGAAAGTGCAGCCCCCACGTGCTTGTCAGTTTGTTGTGTTGTGGGGCTTCTGTGTTGCTATGATGCCAAAAGCTATGCCACCAGTATTACAGACACCAACGGGGTCACCCATGGTGGACAGGCTTCAGCTGAGCTTCCAGACTAAGACAGACTATAGAGAAGGATCTTGCAGTCCACTCCTGAAACCATAAGCCATTGAAATCCTTATGAATAGCAAGAAACACTGTCAGATATAGTGCCAGAAAAGGAGCCCCCCAGGTTGGAAGGCACTCAAAAGATGACCGGGGAAGAGTTGCCTCCTCAAAGTAGACTCTACCTTAATGACATGGATGGAGGAAAGGCCCAAGGACCTCCACTTGCTGATGTGGCACAATTCAAAATGAGGAGGAACAACTGTAAACATCCATTAATAATTGGAATGTGGAATATATGTAGTATGAATCTAGGAAAATTAGAAATCGTCAGAAGGGAAATAGAGTGCAGAAACATTGACATTTTAAATATCCGTGAGCTAAAATGGACCGAAATGGGCCATTTTGAATGAGATAATCATATGGTCTACTATGCTGGGAATGATAGATTAAAGAGAAATGGGATTGCATTCATCATCAAAAAAGACATCTAAAGAGCTGTTCTGACCAACAGATCTGTCCTAGAAGAAGTGCAACCAGAGTGCTCCTTGGAAGCAAGGATGGCTAGACTGTGTCTTACGTATTTTGGACATGTTGTCAGGAGGGACCAATCCCTGGAGAAGGACATCATGTTTGGGAGAGTGGCAGGTCAATGAAAAAAATGAAGATCCTTCACTAGATGCAACGACACAGTGGCTGCAACAATGAGCTTAAACATATAAAAGATTGTGTGTCTGGCACAGAATCAAGGAGTGTTTTGTTCTGTTGTACATAGTGTTGCTGTGACTCGTACCCCACTTGAGGGCACCTAACAACAACATCAACAACAACAAGAAAGTGCAGAGCAGATCATTGAAGGATGAAGCCAAGGTTAGAGGCACTTGCTGGAAAGTTTGGCCTATGAGAATTTGGGCTCAGAGGGGTGGCCAGAGGCAGCAGGTGGCAGCACTGTGTACAGGAGCCAGGACCTAGGGCCTGGAGGTCTCCCTCTCCTGGCTCTGCCTCCTGAGCTGGGAAATTGCTGAGAGGTGAGGGCTGCGGTGGCTCATGGTGGAAGGGTCAAGGGCTCTGCACTGATTCCAGGCCGGGGCTGGGTGAAAGCGTTCAGAATGACCCAGATAGCTAGGGGTAGGGGGAGGTGACACAGTCTCTAGGGCCAGAGCTGATTGATGGGGACTGTGTTCCGTATCCAGCTGTCCCCCAGACCAACATCAAGTTATGCTTTTTGTAAAACACAAACTCCCCAACCCCAGGCTTCGTAGGTTTGAATCCCAGCCTCCCACCTGCAGGTGGGCGAGCCACTTCACTTCCATTTCCCCAACTGGCCCA
>VMDO01024056.1:0-30433 GCA_007922755.1 Pedetes capensis
AAAAAAAAAAAAAAAAAAAAAAAAAAAAAAAGGAATTCACACGTTAACATATTTCATATAATATATACACAACAAAACATGAAATAAACCTAACAATTATCTAACCAATTATAAACTCTAAATAGGTCTAATCCCAACACTCAAGATATGAGAAAAAACTACTGAGTATCTACCATACATTGAACACTACAGCAGCATAATTACTGATGTACACAAATGAAATGTGAGGCAATACTATCAAATCTGTTAATGCGTAAGTTGTTGTTGTTGTTGTTAGGTGCCTTCAAGTCGGTATCCGACTCATAGTGACCCTCATAGGGTTTTCAATGGCTGAGTGCTTCGGGATTGTCTTGGGAGTGGATTGCCAGGCCCTTCTCCCATTTTTGCGGTGCTGGGAACTGAACTCCGGGCCTCAGAGACTGCAGCGCATCACTCTACCCATTGAGCTAAATCCCAGCCCAATGCGTAAATAAAAGAATAAAATTATAAAACCATTTAATAGACAGGAAGTAGGAATGTAGTAATTAAGTTCTCTATAAAGTTTGATAGAAATGTGTTCTATTTTTGGAAAAGATAATTTCAAACAACAAAAAGCTCAATTAATTATTGTTAGAGATTAGATGATTCACCAACCATGAAATGATATAAATATAAGGGGAAAATGATAAAAGTACTATTTTTTTTATGTCACAGACATGATAGTGGTTACATTGACTAAATTTCTCCCTTGATCTAACACATTATCAAGCACATAAATAGAGCAAACAGCATAGATTATTAATAAAATATATAATTACATACATAAAGAGCTTACACAAATTCTTCAGGAAAAATATGAACAGTAGTTCTTTATGAGGTGCAAGAAAGGCTAACAAATGTTCCATACTGAGAATGTATCATTTTGCAATGTGAAAAAATTGTTACCTAAAGAAGTAACAAACTAAGAACAGAAAGAAGCCATTTACAAACAAAACTAGAAAAAACAGCTAGCCTTATTATTATACAGTCAAAATCAAAATAATTAATTTGTTGATTAACAGAAAGTCTTTAGTTGATAATAATACTGTGCAAACTGAAAGAAGAATTTGTATTTTCATGTCTTGCTGGTAGGTATTATAGGTCAGTACAATGTTACTGGATTACAAAAAGCTAAATGCTTCAAAAGCCCTTACAATGTGGATTCTAAAGAAAATAATCTACAACATTAAAAAATTAATCTACATGAATAAAAATATAAATTACTGCATTATTAATGGCACAGAAAAGAAATAAACTAAATGTGTAACTGGAACATGGTTAAGTCCATTATGACGTTAAAGCAATTCTTATTACATATGATTAAAGGTGAAAAATTTTATATGCTAAAAGTTTAAAAGGTGATGAATTTCTGTATTTTATCTATACATATAACTGCCTGCACAGTTTGAAAATGAATCATCTTCAAGGCATTTTGACTACAAATAAAACCAAATTAATGCTCTAGATAGTTACTAAAAAGAAATCTTTTTAACAAGTACAAATTCACCAAAGAAGTTTCAATTTTCAATTTGGGAGTATTATGACTAAAATCCCATTTTTTTCCATCAGATAATTAGCATTAAGGAAAACTGTAAAACACAGTATTTTCTATCTTAATATCTGAGTCACCTGGAAAATGACAAGGTATTACTAGAGAAAATATCTGAAAGAACCACCTCAAAAATAAAGTCCATAATTTATTCTAGGAATCAAGAATCAAAGAAATTCAAAGTGCACAGGAATTCTAAACTTACCTAGCACATACTGTCCTCATTCCAGTAGGTGTGGTAGACACTGCTCATTACCTACCCCCACCCATCCTTCCCAATTCTTCCCTAATTTGTTAAGGCAAGTGTGCAGCACCATAGCACAAATTCTCTACACTAGTAGAGACCTCTAGTCCAGAGGATAAATCAGAAATTCTCATCAGCCATGGCTCCTCTGCCCCTTGGCAGGACTGATCTAGGGATAACTAGCTCCTCTCATTCTAACCAATGAAACATAAGCAGAAGGCTTACTCAAGTAGCAGGCAAACTTGAGCTTTGATTAAAAAAGGAATGCGCTCAGATTGTCTTTGTCGCTACTTTCTCTTTCCCTTCTTCCTCCTGGAAGGACAAAGATGCCTGGAAGGCATCCTCAATACTTAAGACAAGCATTAGAAAAGATAGCAGTGGAATTAAGGACAAAGACCCAGGGTCCCTGGTGGAATCACCATGTCTGTGTACCAGTCTTGGAGGGGTGAATTCTGAGGCTGCTGCTTACGTGATAAAATACATTTGCATTTGCTTAAATCACTAAAGCAGCTTATAGGTGACTGCATTCTGAACTGATAAATCTGAACAGATAAATGTGCTTTCCCCACAATTAACTGCCATTTTTTAAAACCAAAACCACACAATTTTGACCAAAGATCACATTTAACAGGAGTTTATAAGTAGAATCAAGAAACAAATGAAAATAGTAATGGCCTACGTCAACAGGACTTTTATGATACACTTCTAAATATAGTTCCCACAGTAATGAGTCCACTAAAAATGTATAAAAATCTTACAAAGCATAAATTTGGTGTATTAATAAAAAAGCCTCTCAGCCTGTATTTCAAAGATTATCCAAGGAAAAGTTTAGTGGCTTAGAAAATGAGTGAATCTTCATACCAAATTAAAAACAAAAAAAAAAAAGGAAAGGAAAGAGGGAAGGGGAAAAAAAGCAAGCAAACAAGCAAGAAAGAACGAAAGAAAGAGAAAGAAAAGAAAAAGCTTATGCAACTCTATTTTAAATGAATGTTGTTGGTGTTAGGTGCTGTTAGGTATCTGACTCATTGCGACCCTCTGTACAACAGGGGAAACACCATTGTCAGTGCTTCTCTGCTGTTCATAGGGTTTTCAATGGCAGATTGATTTTTTTGGGAGGGGGTTGCCAGGTCCTTCTCCCAAGCCTATAGCACCTGGTGTTCCCAGGCGGTCTCCCATCCAGGTACTAACCAGGCCCGACCCTGCTTAGCTTCTGAGGACTGGCTGGATTGGATTCCACAGGGCTACGGCTGCAGGCATTTTAAATGAATAGGTTCCTTATTTTTTCAACCACTGGAAAATGCACTATTGGAAATTTCAGAATTAAATTTTATATTTGGTAGGGAAAATGCAGAAAAGTTTTTAATCTGTTTGTGATGATGAATCAGGCCCAAAGCATTCAAATGATGAATAAATCAAGAACTAAGTGCACCTTTAAAAAAATGTTCTCTTTATTACTCTATCCTTGATAATGTTTTGCTATAATCTAGGCCTAAAAATTTTTCTGTGAGAATCCAATGCTGCTGAGGGAAAAAAAAAAATCTATGAATAGTGTATATTATGAAATAAAGCTGGGAAAACTTTTATGTCTTATTATGGTTTCTTCTATAAAAAGTGAGGCTGCAATTAAGATTGAAGTGAAAATGAAAATGCTGACATCTCTTGCTAGTTTGCATCATTTCAAAATGCTTCAAAAATTGAAGAGTGGAGATTAGATTATTGAGATTCACAAGCTAAGGCCTTCACAAGCAATTTACCTATGTATGTGTATGTGGGTAAGAGCCACATCAGCTATTTCTTCTACCAGGTTTCCAGGCCACTTCTGATTATAGTTAGCATAAGCAATGGTTCGGGCTGGGATTTGGCTCAGTTGGTAGAGCGCTGCGCTGCAGTCTCTGAGGTCCCGAGTTCAATTCCCAGCACCGCAAAAATGGGAGAAGGACCTGGCAATCCACTCCTAAAGCAATCCCGAAATACTCAGCCATTGAAAACCCTATGAGGGTCACTATGAGTCGGATACCGACTTGACGGCACCTAACAACAAACAACAAGCAATGGTTCACTGACACTCTGTTTATTTGGCGGTGCTGGGGACTGAACCCAGGGCCTCCTACATGCTAGGAAAGACATCTACTACTGAGCTACCTCTCCAGCCCTCACTGAAGATCTTAACTAACTTTATTACAGAACAGAAACCTATCTTCAAATACCTTGGACCTCTCCACATGTCCAGCTTCAAATTGTCTCCTAAAAACCTATGGCTCAGGGCTAGCTCAATAGCAGTGCACCAGCCTAGTATGCAAAATGCCTTGGGCTTGATCTCCAAAACCATGGGGGAAGAAGCTAGTAAGAACCGTATTCATTCAATGAATCAGTCACTTCTACACTAAAAACTATTCTACAAGTATTCTGATATTTGCTGCCTATATGAAAAAAAAATTTTGGTATGACGTAGGCGATTCTTAAGCAATGCAATATGATCTTTGAAACACAGAGATCTATCAGATACATGCAGACCGAGGAAAAAGGTTCCCTCCCTACATATTTCTGGTACATTTTCTCTTATTTCAAAATATTAACTCGTGTGTCTGTTCAATATTGTCAGTATTTTCCAGGGAGAATGAAGGACAGGGAGAGGAGAGTAGTTCTGGAAGCATGCCTTTTCTACCTGCATGCCCACTGCCTTTTCTACCTGCATGCCCACTTTAAAACCATTCAAACTAATACCCTATTTAGTTGATGAAGGGTTAAGGAGGAACAGAAGAGAGGGGGAAAAAAAAACACAGAAGAAAAACATTTTTTCCTCTTCAGTCATTACTGTTTTTAACCTAACTTGTCTCTCAAAGTGGTTAGCTCCATGGTGATGGGAGCAGGAGAAAAATATAGAAACACTGAGAGAACAAATCCCCTCAGAATATTTTAGGGTTTCTAAAGCAAAGCTTAATGTGGAATTACAGAAACATACAAGTTGAAAATAGATTCTTATATCTTAGTAATGATGTAAGATGAACAATCTTTCTTTATAATAGCTTTAAAAAACCTGCCACATTCCTCCTGCTAAAAAACCCCAAACAAACTAGATTTCTACTTGACGTTTTAATTATAATTTCCTATATAACAAAACAGAAGAAAATATAATGTTCAGAAGAATGGATTTCAATGGGGGAGGATTTTGCCATCCCAAGGGATATTTCACAGTATCTGGAGACAGGTGTGGTCACAACTGAGTGTGTGCAATTGGAATCTAGTAAGTAGAGGCCAATGATGCTGCAAAATACTGTTATAATTCAACAGTCTCCACAACAAAAGAATTGTTGTTGTCAGGTGCCGTAGTATCCAACTCACAGCGACCCTCATAGGGTTTTCAATGGCTGACTGTTTCGGGATTGCCTTGGGAGTGGGTTGCCAGGTCCTTCTCCCAAACAAAAGAATTACATATCCCCAAATACCAGAGTCCCAAGCTTGAGACCTTGTTTTAACTTTTTGTTTTTTCTTATTTATGTTTTGTTTTTGCAGTACTTGGGAGTTGGACCCAGGGCCTCACACATACTTCACAAGTGCTCTACCACTAGGCAGCACCCCCAGCCCATTTTTTATTTTTTAATTATATTTTTAAGTCAAGATCTTATTTGGTTGTGCGGGCTGCCTCTGCCCTCCAACTGTTGATTCTCCTGGCTCCACCTCCCAAGTCTCTGGGATGACAAGCATGTACCATCACGCCTGGCAACTTTGTTTTTTCTTTTCCTTTCAGTGCTGGGGATCAAACCCAAGGATTTATGCATGCTGGGAAAGTGCTCTATCACTGAATTATACTCCCAGCCTAGGTACCCTGGTTTAGATATTCAGCCACACCAACTTTAATGACGGAACTCATTTTGAGAAATGTATCCGTGGGCAATGCTTCCAATGTGTGAACATCATAGCGTGTACTTATACAACCTAGATGGTATAGCCTACTACATACCTAGGATAAATGGTGTAATCATACAACACATGGGCTACAACTTCAAATGCAAAGATTTGTGGTCACCTAAGTTACAAAACACAGTTCCTTGGGCGGAAGCAAGGAAGGAAGGCCTCTAGGCTCCGCATGCATATCTCAGACTGTGTACACAACGGCTCTACCTTCCCTCTCAGGAGACAGTCTTAAAAACTGCTGCAGTAAAGGAAGATGCTATTGAATAACTTATGAACTTAAAAACAGGGAGTGGGAAAATGTATTTCTGAATAAATATAGAATAATTCCTTTTTTTTAAGTTTAGTTACAATAAAGGCAATAAGCTATTAAATGAAAATGATACTAATGGCATTTTACACATTTTGTGGTTGTGATCACAGGTCTGGTATAACTCATTTCCACTTACTGATCTTTGGTTGCTAAAAGTCTTTCAAGATCTCCTTTCCCCCCGAGTTTTAATTAGATGCCTTGGGGCAGTTAAATTTATTCTTTACTTCAGTTAATAATATTTCCTGGACACCTGTTCTGTGGCTTGCCTTATAGCCTGAGGAAGGATGGTGACACAGCAGCCAGTGCCAGCCCTCCTGTGGGGCTTATTTTCCAGGAGAGAACAAGAGTAATCAAATCAATAACTAGTGTGGAGTCCGGCACTGGCAAGCATTATAGAGAAACTTAAGATATTGTAATACGGCAAGAGTGCCTGGCTGGCTACCTTCAACTGATGGGTAAAGAAAAGCCTCTCTGTGGCACAGTTATTTAAAATAAGATGACATTAATGTCAGGAAGAAATCACTTACACAAAAGAAGGGTGTTCCAGTCACAGGGAGGAGCAAGTAGAAAAAACCCTAAAACATGAACAAACCTAGAATGTCCAAAGTAAAGAGAGTCAGTGTGGCTGGAAGAGGACAGGGAGATGACATGAGGTAAGAGAGACAGATGGGAATCACCCTATGGGGAAGTGTGGAGGCTCTGGTAAGGGGGTTAGATTTTAAAAGAAACATGGATTGGAGATGTAGCTCAATGTTCTTAGGTGACACTAAGTCGGATCTGACTCAGCAATGCTAAGTACAGCAGAACAAAACACTCCCCAATTCGGTGCTATGCACACAATCTTTTTATGTTTGAGCCCATTGTTGCGGCCACTACATTTGTTCTCATTATGAGTCGTGTATGCCACATCACCAAAAGGAGGTCCCAGGGGCTCTACTCCATTCCCATCATTAAGGTTGATTCTACTTTGAGGGGGCTTGTGTTTAGCTCAGTTGGTAGGGTGCTGTTCCGCCCTCTCTGAGGACCTGTGTTGGATCCCCAGAATCACAAAAACGGGAGAAGGACATGGCAATCTACTGCCAAAGCAATTCTGAAATAATCAGCCATTGAAAACCCTATGAGGGTCAATATAGCACCTAATGACAACTACTACTGCTTTGAAGAGGCAACTCTTCCCCAGTTGTCTCTTGAATGCCTTCTTGCTTGTGGGACTCATTTTCTGGCACTATATTTGACAGTGCTTCTCTGCTATTTATAGTTTTCAATGTCTAATTGTTTCAGGAGTGGACTGCCAGTTCCTTCTCCCTACCCTGTCTTTGACTGGAAGCTCAGTATTAGAGCAAGTGTTTAGCATGTACAAGGCGATGGGTTTGATCTCCAATGCATGTAAATAAATAAATAAACAAACAAATCAATTTAAAGACAACATTGCACTGAAATGGGGAAAAAATTGAAAGTATTTCCTCTAAAATCAGGAATGAGGAATGAGACAAGGTTGACCACTATCACCACTCTTAGATTTCATTAGAAAATTCTTAGATTTGATATACACTTTCAGCAAAGTAGCAGGATAAAAAATTCAGCAGCTTCTGTATATACCAACAATGAACTTAGGGAAGAAATCAGGAAAATATCCCATTCAAAATAACTTCAAATAAAATAAAATAACTTAGGCATAAACTTAACCAAAGAGATCAAAGACCTCTCCAATAAAAACTATAAAGCAATGAAGAAAGAAATTACAGAAGGCAATAGACAACGGAAAGATATCCCATGCTCATGATCAGTGGAATATTGTTAAAATCGCCATATTACCAAAAGCAATATACCAATTCAATGCAATCACCATCCAATGACATTCTTCACAGGATTAGGAAAAAAAGTCCTAAAATTTATATGGAAACAAAAGATCTCAATCATCAAAAGAATCCTAAACAAAAAGAGCAGTGCTGGACAGATGACAATACTTGATTTCATAAAATACTAAAGAGCCATAGTACCAGGTACAGTATCACATACCAATAATCCCAGCGACTCAGGAGATGGAGCCAGGAGAATCACAAATTCCAGGCCAGAGGCAGCCCGCATAACTTAATGAGACTCTGATTCAAACTATAAAATAAAAAGGGGGCTAGGGGATGTGCCTCAGTGGTGGGGTCCTGAGTTCAACTCCTAGTACAGAAAGAGGAGGAAGAGGAAGAGGAGGTGGAGGAGGAGGAGGAAGAGGGAGAAGGGCAACACACTGATAAGTCTAAAAGAGATGAATCAATATATTTAGCTTGAGCAACTGGGTAAATAATTCTCCCAAGAAATTCTCTGGGAGAAAAACAGGTTGAGGACTGGTTTGCCTGGGAATGAAGGGTTTCCTAGAAAGTGGGAGTCTCATTATTAAAGCCAAGGGGGTCCCAGGAAACCAGTTGGAGTCAATCACCCTCCATATAAATTAAGAGTTCTTTGCTGACTGTGCAGAATGGAACAAGGTCTATTGGACATCGGTGTGGACATACCAGGATGGCAGTTGGAAATACCAGTCTGAACAAAGTCTGAAAGGGAGATTCAGACTGGGAAACCATACAGGCACACAGACAAGATTTAACGCCATGGAACTAGATGATATTATTAAGAGAGAGAAGTGAAGAGAGCCCAGAACAGAGATGGTATCTCTCTTTTATACAGATAATGTTCTTAAAAACACGGCCCGGGTCTGGTTCTCTATCCACATAGTCAGTACCTTTCAGGCTTAAGACTCCATATTTTTATTTCTATTTTTCCCAATTCACTCAAAAATCAGAAAAACAAAGTAAACTGCACATTCCAGATGTTCTGATTAAACAAACTTAAGCTACTTTGTTTAGACTTTGAACTCTGACTCTCCTCCCTCAAACTTTTCCGAAGCTCCCCTCCTCCGGGCCTCAGAACAGCCCAGTTGCAAGAGTCAGGTTTACTGTTCATTGCTCCCCTTTGTCTTGCCCAAACAACTTCACTGAAAAGAAATACCACTACTGCTACAGTCAAAATGTTTGGCCTAATTTTTGTTATTCCCAATCAGACTTCCTCTAATTATGTCCAACAAGCATGACTCTCTACTTCCACAACCAAACACCAAACACTCATGACTGAGGAAGAGGAACACAGAAGGAAAGGAGTTGACAAAACTCCTGAGGGCAAGTTTCAGTTATGAGGGGCTGGCTGTTCAGCTCATTAATGTCTTTGAAAAGATTTCCAACACCCTGGCTGCAACTTAACTGGGTACATTGGTATTTACAAAAAGGAACAATTACCAGAGTGACTCAACAGATGGCCCATTTAAACTGAGATTAATACAATGTGCTTGGTGACCTATTTAAAGTTAACTAAATAGAAACCTCCCAATTGGCCAACTTGTGATGGAAAGTATCAAAAGTTGGCAGCTGACCTTCAAATCTAACTGTCCAGTCAATCTGGCAGAGATAAGAGGAGAATAAATAAAGCATCAGAAATGATCCAAAGAGATCCTGAGGCTTGGAGCAGTTGTCAGAACTACCTGTGACATTAGGTCAGACAGCTCTCCCTCTTGTAAGGTCAAGCTTTGTAGGCTAGGGAGGATAAATCTCAGGGCACTGACAGGGAAAGAGAGACAGAGATAGATGTGACCTCCCACCAGAAAGAAATGTTAATAAGATAACTATAAATTTAGAACTTCAGAGAAAGAAAAATATGGAGAATATATTAAACCTAACAAATCCTAAAGTACTGATAAATGGACTTTCTATTGTGGGGTGCTCTGGAAGGTCAGGGGAGCCACTTAGGTTACCCTTGAAAAAAGTGTTTCAACTCTTTTGCCAGCGCTTAAAAATGGCACTCAAATACTGAATCACCATGAACTCCTAGTAAGTTTAATAAAACTGAAATATTTTTAATCATATCTGAGTTAAAAATAGGAAAAGTAGACTTGGGTTTCAAATCAGAAACAACCTCTGAAGAATACAACTCAATGGCTCATGGTCAAATAAAGGTTAAGTGACATATAAGTATGTAAGCACAGTTTTCATTTCATTTTGATACTGAATACCAAATTTATTTTATTTCTAATTAATGATGCGAGACTGTAAACATCTCAACATAAATTACACTTAAAACAATGATTTTCAGATTACTGCATTTCTAAGGTACATAAAACATATTCATATACACTGATTTTATCTGATATGTAAATGACTCAATCTTCACATTCCTCAACCTTATAAGTATGCAAATAAAAAATTCATTGGTAAGAAAAAACTGTCTTTCAAAGTTACTTCAAATTTTGAAAGTGATAAAAATATAATGAATAAAAAATAGATTTTTCATTGCATAATTGAGTTTACAGATTTTTTTAAACATAACAAACCCACCACCTCACACATGCTAGTTAAGTGCTCTACCACTGAGCTATACCCTTTGCCCTATTTTACTTCCAACTTTATACATAAGCAAAAAATAGCTTTAAGGATATATTTAATAAGTACTATGAGGTGTATATTTGCCAGAAACAAAAAAATGCAAAATTCATTTTTAAAACACCTTTAATCTCTTCAATTTCATTCCACTGAAGTCACTATACAAATGTCTCAGATATCTATTTAATACATTTGTAATAAGACACTGTCCATAAATTTGTAATTTAATAAAATGAAAATAATCCTTTATTTGTACTTCCTAGAAAGTGTGTTTTGTGATAGCCTTATGGCCTATGAAATAAGTAGAACTATTTAATAAGAGATGCATTCTGATGAAGATGGAGCAGGATGTGGTTTGAGTGAAGAAATGGAATGGGACACAAATGAGAGAACCATCCTACTGACTGAGCAGCTCTCCAAAACAATGTTTCAACAAAATATTATTTTTGAAAATTAATATATTCCAAACTTATTTTTGTAATTTTTCATTACTATCCAGTAATAAAATACTGACCATAAAAATAAAATTTTTTGATGAGCTACTTCATTAAAAAACATTTTATGAGTTTAACACACATAAAATTCTTAAGTATTTCTAAAGATAAACAAATTACTTCCACGGAGAGCTAAAGAACTATTAGTAACAGGAGCTCTTTACACAAAGATCACATAGGGCAGGAAGTAATAAGCACCACAGTATAATTATGATAACTAAGCTCTGGCTGGATTTGCAAATTGTATCCAGAGAAAAGAACTGGAAACCACTGGAATAATCTCATGTAGAGGGAAAAAGGAAAGTCCTCTCTTCTTGGCAATTGCACATGAAGAGGAAAGACAAACATACCAGTATCTCCCTTACTAGGCCTTTCCTCTCATTCCACCAGGCTGGATGAGGTGCCTATCCCTTTGACGAAATTCCAAGAAACTACTTCCTCCAAACCACTTGCAATGCTTTATGGTGAGCTCTTTTGGGATAGAGACCAGTATTGTTCAAACTGTATAGCTTCAGACACCAACAAAGTCATATGTATCTGCTCAATTCACATTTCATAATTAAGAATAAATGAATGAGGACAGAAGCCAGTAAAATAAAAGACATTACTTTCTTGGAGATACGAGAACCAAGAGGGGGGAAAAGGTCACTAATTGGGAAATGTTGCAGAAAACAAAGTGGAAAATGGGAATAATACAATCACACTACAAACAAAGGAAAGCCCAAGATATACACAGATTAAGCACTGTTGACTTGCAAATTAGATCACAAAATTTTTAGGGCCTTAAGGACAAAAATCACTGTGTCATAAATTTAGGTAAGAGACTTAACAGTAACACTAAATTTTTTTCCTTAGATCAGGAATAAGACAAGGAGGTCCACTCTCATCAATTCCTGTTAGCAATGCACTGAAAGTTCTGGTTTATTTAAGAGAACTAGAGAAACAAAAATTTAAAGGTACAAAAATGAAAAAGGAAGAAGTAAAACTGCTAGTATCCATGACATCAGTTATGATTTTATAATATTATTTCAATAAATTTATAAAACACACACATAGTATTAGAGCTAGCAAGTGAATTTAGAAGGTTCAGCCACTACTATATATCCTTAAGAAAGAGTCTTTACTCTTTAAAAAGAGTGAAGAGTAATCCCTCTTCTCTCCTACCTTTTGTTCTCCCCACCTTGGAAGCAAGGGAAAGAATGGGAAGGATCTGAGAAGGATTGTAAGAATGTGTAGTGGAGAGAACAAAAGAGAGCTGAAGAATGGTTACAGGCAATGATAAAGCACCAAAAGGTAAGAAGGAAAGAAAGAAAGGAATACTATGACTGAATGATTCACACCCCAAAGAAGGTGAAAGGAACTGAGAGAGAATACAAATATTAACTGTGGAAAGGCAGAGGACTTGACCAAGTATGGACTTAAGAATAGAGAATGGAAGTGGCTGGGCACTTAGATCAGTGGCAGAGCACTTGACTAGCATGCGTAAGACCCTGTATTTGCTCCACAGCACTGCAAAAAAAAAAGGGGGGGAGGGTGGAGAACAAAAGAAATGAGTAGGTTAGGGAACTGAGAAGTGGGTTTATCCTCCAACAGGTTGGACCCATGAGCTTGCCATAATGTTGTCATTGCTTTGTTTCCTTCTTCTTCCTTAACCCCACAGTCAATTACTCCTGATCATCAGGTGGTTTTCAATTCCTTTAGCCACTGGAAGGAGGGAAAATGTTTTGGGGAGCCTTGGGTTATTATTGTGCAGTGGCTATAAGACTTGCCTAAAATACTGAATGAGTGGTCAAATACTAGACTCTCTCTTCTGAATGATGTATGCATTGTGTCAACACAGATTAACTTATATAGGAAGAAATATGCACAGGTCCATCTGTTTCTTTAAATGACTTGTTTTGCTACTTTTAACAAAAATTATTATGCAATGGGTCCTTTATTTACTTATCTTTAAAATGCAGATGTCCTTCAAGTAATAAACATTAGAATCCTTACATTAGTCAAACACTCTAAATATGAAACATGCTCTCAGGGTTAATCACCTATTGCCAGAACTTAACATTGAATAATAAATGGTCCAATAAAGGAGCTCATTCACTTTCATGAAGTAACAAATTATGAGAATTTTCTTTCCCACAGCATGAATAAATTCTGATTGTTGTGTTACAACTTAGGCTTTCCTTTCTCTGTATTTTGAGTACTATTTTTGAATACTACATCTCACACTAATTTGAAGCCTAAAAAAGAATCTCTCTTTTGAAAGAGAATTCTAACAAGGATTAAAGCATTTTTGTCCAAATGAATCAAGTATTTACCTTGCTGCTCTACACTTACGTTTCTTTTCTCATCCAGCAAAGATATCACTTCCAAGATAAATGACATAATCTTTTTTTTTTTTTTTGGTCAGCCCTAGTTATTATACTTCACTTTTTATTTTTATTTTTTGCATGGTTGGGGATCAATGTATTCCAGGCAAACACTTAAGCCACTGACCAATACCCTCTGCCCTAAAAATGTACTTAAAAAAAAATCTAAAATTCCTGAAAATAAATTCTATGAATCAGCTTTTGCAAAGTCTTTCATAGTATTTTGATTTTAATATGCATTGGCAAGGAAAGAGCAACTACATGAGCTCAGAAATGCCCTTAATCAGTCTGCCTTACATTACACGCAATAACCAGCCCATCTCTTCCCCTCAGCGGAACAAGCTGCCAACAGCAAGTGATTAGGGTTCTGAAACAATTCCAGGAGGCTTTCTTTCAATGTGAATGACTGGCCAACCCTGAGAAATGTCAAATCTCCACAATATGGTATTTTCAGAGCTCCCTATTAGAGTCAACACAGGTTTACTATGAAATGCAAGAAAGCACTTCTCATGAGGAGTTGCTGCCAAAGCAGAAGCGTTTTCAGGCCTGTTTCCGATGTGAGATGGCACCATCCCACTGACTGAGGCATGCTCAGGTAGTGTCTTGCAGCAGGAGCCGCCTCTCTTTATCCACAGGTGTTGCTGAACTCTCACACACAACCACAATTCCACTCTCCAGCCCAGTAATACATTTAGTTACCTGGTTACTTTGGGAGAGTGGAGAAGGAAATGGCTTTTCCCCTCTTAAATCTCTCTACAAAGAATATTTTTGTGGTGCAGGTCACACATCTCTTCATGAGCACAGTCTTTCATATCAACAGGTATATGGTGAAAAGCCAGAGGACAAGAGTTAAATCACAAGACAAAAAGTGGCATTTTGTATAAAAACTCAACTGAAGCTACAAGTCTGTCTGTCAGGGAAATGGTCCTCTCTCTGAGTAAGAAGTTAGATGGAGACTCTCTGAAATACTCATCATCAAAGCCAGTTATTTTTTTTCTCAGTGCTGGGGGTCAAAGTCAGGGCCTTACACATGCTAGGCAAGCACTACCACTGAGATTCATCCCCAATCCCAAAAGCCAGCTATTCTTCTCATGGTTACTTCTTTATGGTCACTGACAATAGAAACATTACTATTGTATATAAAGAACAATGACTCTTCTGCTTGTAAATATTTTAATGTAATATATGACACATGTGTTCAATGTCAAACGATTTTCTTTTGCAAAAGTCCAAGCAGGTAAAAGCTAGCCTAGTCAAGCAGCAGCTATTTCCTGGAAAGAGTATTTCAAAAGCAGCCAGTTCTCAGAGGGAACAGAGAATATGCACACCAGGGCTCTGAGACTGAGAACGACAGTGACAACAGCACCCTCTCCCATTCACAACACTTTATAGTTTACTCGAAAGCATTTTTGTATTCATCATCTCATTTGGGAAAATGGGCCATGAACCAGGAAGGACTGCAAAGAGCATCCCTGAGCAGGCTGTGCATGAGTGTCCACAGACCACACAGTCTTCCAAAGGTGACAAAAAGCAATGAGGCACTCTGCTCTTGGAGGGAAAAACTTAACAAAAACAAAACGACTCCATCTTCTCTTAGGGTTGAGAGCAGGTGAGAAATAATACCCAAGAAGCTACTTTGTAGATCACTTGTTCCCCCAGACTTGAAAGCAACACAGCATGACTGCAGTTAATGATACAAGGATGTGAAGCAGAAACACCCTAAGTGCTCAAGAAACCAGATTTTCTTTTTCTTTTCTTCCCCCCCCCCCTTTTTTTTTAATTATTATTGTTGTTGGTCAAGCACTGAAACTTAAAGAGATGGTTTGTTTGCCCATATGTATTCAGAACTACTAGAAAACAGATGCAAACTCCTCTCCAAAGAACCACAGCCAGCCTTTATTATAACATCAGGAAGAAAGTGGACTCCAGGAGGCTTCAAGATGAAGCATTGAGGATAGAGACCTGAAGGAGCAACCCCCAAGGAGGGAGAAGAAGAGACCCAGGAGTCTAGATCCTGTCCTGACAGATTTAATGGCCTTCTTTACAAAGGCAGATGTCCCTGTGTATCAGGTAAAAAGATTATTCCTAAAACAATTATTCTAAGCTGTGAGTCCATCTCTAGAGAGTCCAAGAATCTCAATGAATGTGGCAAGTTTTCAGAATAAAATTTTAGCTTAGCTAACTCACAAAATGGGGGCTGGGATTTAGCTCAGTTGGTAGAGCACTGCGCTGCAGTCTCTGAGGCCCCAAGTTCAATTCCCAGCACCACAAAAACGGGAGAAGGACCTGGCAATCCACTCCCAAGGCAATCCTGAAATAGTCAGCCACTGAAAACCCTATGAGGGTCACTATGAGTTGGATACCGACTCAATGGCATCTAACAACACAACAATTCACAAAATACTCCCCCAGCAAAAGTAAGAATAGTTGTAAATCAAACCACTAGGGTCTAGACAACTCTTCAACTCTTGTCTTAAAACTTGAAGAGAGAAAATAACTTCGCATTTCTCCAGAGAAAAAGATAGATCCTGGTCTATACAAGTGGAGACAAACATTCTATTAAAAAAAGTTTAAGTAATTTCATGGCTTCATCACAGAATGCAGGAGGAACTAAAAAATGAAGTTAAAAGGGGCATTTTAAAAACAGGCTCATTTCTAATAAGTCAGCCATTCAAACTTTGTGTTAACTTTACTAAAAGCCATCCTCAGACCTTGATCAGAAATGGTAGCTAGGAAATACAACTCAGATCAACACAAAAGCAGTTAAAGAAGCAATAGCAGGTTTGACTTTTACACTACAATTTCGTTGCCTGAACTCTTTCCTAATTTTCTTCCCAGGTCAGCTCACTTCTTCATTCTTTATTGGAACTTGGTTTTACCGCCATTCTCCACTTAGAAGAACATCAAAACCTTCTCATCCACAAAAGAGAAGGAAACGGAGATGGGAAGAGAGCAGCACATTGCAGGAATGGGAATGAGGATCCAGAGACCAACTGAAGACAGTGGAATTCCTCCGACAGAGGAATCTCATCAGAAACAAACCCTACTAACATGCCTTGAGGTATGAGGAATAAACTCAATACCAGGAACTCACTGATGGACAGATTGTTAGCTACCCACTGATAGAGACTGTTGTAATTTAAGGGTTCAAGCAGCAAAAAAAATAGATGGACAGGGTCCTTTATTTACATCACTACCATTGGGGCAAAAGGTTATTTAAAAGACAGGAAAAAAAGAAAAGACCAAATTACATGTCAAGAAACACTCTGGAAATTGTCCGAAAACATCGAGCAGCTAAAGTAAAAGGAGATGTGATGAAGTTAAGGAACTAAACAGAAGATTTCAAAAGGCAGCTCCAGAAGACAAAAACAAATATTATAATGACATGTGCAAAGAACTAGAGAGAGAAAAATCAAAAGGGAAGAACAGATTCTGTGTTTCTCAAGCTTAAGGAATTGAAGAAAAAATTCAAGCCTTGAGCAGCAATAGTGAAAGACTCTACAGGGAAATATTAAATGATGCAGGAAACATCAAAAGAAGGTGGAAGGAATACACAGAGTCATTATACAAAAAAGCATTGGTAGATGACCAAACATTTCAAGAGGTTGCATAGGAAGAGGAACCAATTGTACTGAAGGACGAAGTAGAAGCTGCCTTGAAGGAACTGGCAAAACACAAGGCTCAAGAAATTGATGGAATACCAGTAGAGATGTTTGATTTAGAATCGAGATTTAGAAAATAGCTACCTGGCCAACTGACTGGAAAAGACCCATATTTGTGCCTATTCCCAAAAAAGGGGATCCAACTGTGGAAATCATCAGACAACTAAATATCATTAATATCACACACAAGCAAAATTTTACTGAAGATCACTCAAAAGTGACTGCAACAGTATATAGACAGGGAATTACTGGAATATCAAGTGGGATTCAGAAGAGGGCCAGGTACCAGGGACATCATTTCTGATGTCAGGTGGATATTAGCTGAAAGCAGAGAATATCAGAAAGATGTCTATCTATGTCTTATTGATTACTCAAAGGTATTAGACTGTGTGGATCATAACAAATTACGGATAACACTTCAAAAAATGGGAATACCAGGGCACCTAATTGTATTCATGAGGAACCTGTACATGAATCAGGAGGCAGTTATTCGAACAGAACAAGGAAACACTGCATGGTTTAAAGTTGAGAAAGGTGTGTGTCAGAGCTATATACTTTCACCATATTTCTTCAATTTCTATGCTAAGCAAATAATTTGAGAGGCTGGACTTTATGAGGAAGAACGTGGCAGCAGGATAGGATGAAGACTCACTAACAACCTGCATTATGCAGATGACATAATTCTGCTTGCTGAAAGTGAAGAGGATTTAAAACATTTACTGAAGAAGATCAAAGAATATAGCGTTTGGTATCGATTGTGACTAAACATCAACAAAAAAAAAATCCTTACAACTGGGTCAGTATGCAACTTCACAATAAATGGAGAAAAGATTGAGGTTTTCAATGATTTTGCTTTACTTGGTTCTACAATCAACACCCATGGAAGCAGCAGTCAAGAAATCGACAGACACATTGCTTTGGGAAAAGCTGTGGCGAAAGATCTTTTTAAAGTACTGAAAAGTAAAGAAG
The DNA here is from genome assembly GCA_007922755.1 of Pedetes capensis. Classification (NCBI taxonomy): domain Eukaryota; kingdom Metazoa; phylum Chordata; class Mammalia; order Rodentia; family Pedetidae; genus Pedetes; species Pedetes capensis. The sequence continues at coordinate 17,946 of VMDO01024056.1, forward strand.
TCACATTGAAGACGAAGGTGCACCTGACTCATACCATGGTATTTTCAGTCACATCATATGGTTGTGAAAGCTGGACACTGAACAAGGGAGACAGAAGAAGAATTGATGCTTTTGAATTACAGTGCTGGAGTCGATTATTGACTGCACCATGGACTGCCAAAAGAACCAACTGATCTGTCCTAGAAGAAATGTAACCAGAGTGCTCCTTGGAAGCAAGGATGGCTAGACTGCATCTTATGTATTTTGGATATGTAGTCAGGAAGGACCAATCCCTGGAGAAAGACATTGTTTGGGAGAATGGCAGGTCAATGAAAAAAAGGAAAATCTTCCACCAGGTGGATTGACACAGTGTCTGCAACAATAGGCTTAAACATAAATAAGATCATGTGCCTAGCACAGAATCAGTGAGTGTTTCGTTCTGCTGTACATAGGGTCACTATGAGTTGGACTTGACTCCATGGCACCTAACAACAACAACAACCATTAGGGCTGAGAACAGTTAACTGAAATACATCTAGGAAGTGCTGAAAAGCAACCCATGCACAAATAAAAAGATAAGAGTTCAGAACTAATGAACGTGATTACATAAAACCTCTATGTCCTATGAGGGGGAACTATTTCTGTGGGGTGCTACAGTGATGATGTTATGTGACAGGGACAAGCACTCTTGGAGAGCAGGCCTTATTATGAAACCTACAGGCTGAAAGGGAAACTGGCTGAGACAGGGATTTTCTCTAAAAAAGGTTATCTAGACTAAACCCACGAACAGTTCCAAAAGTATACCTGTTCCCAGCCAAGGTCAACCAGCTGCAGGTTGTCCCCAAACCCCTTTTAAAGACCAACTTACTCCCATATGCACAACAACAAACTCTTTTTGCCTGTCCATTGCTCTCTTGCAGTGTAGTAATAAACGTTTACATTTCTACTCTATTCTGAGCTCTGGTAAATTCTTTTACAAACTGGAACCCCTTCCTCACTCCTATTCATAACATGTTCCATGAAGCCACTCATAAGGAAAGCCAAGTAACATTTTGAAAATAAACATTTGCTTTCTTCACCCATTCAAATGCTAAGAACTCAATATGATGCATAAAATTAAAAAAAAATCACCAGTGACTCAAAACTTGAGCATTTTCTAATAACATGTTATAAAATAATTAAAAACCGGGCAATATTTGCATAATTTAAATCACACTCTCAGTGGAAGGATTGTAATCACAAAAGCAAGATCCAGCAAGTTGCTGCTGTGTAACCAAATAATCTTAGAAGACAGTGCTACGTTCCTACAAATGTTAACAGCTGATAAAATATATTCTTTTACAAATCTCTTGTTTCTTCCAGGGGTAGGGTTTCCCAAAGAACTTCCAGGCTAAAATCTAAAGGGATGCTGCTCCAAAACCGAGTGACACCACAAAAATGCAGACTTCCTTTAAAGTGACTTTTGCACTCTTTACTTGGAAAAAAAGGGCAGAGAACAAAGCTCTCATCATTTGCTCTGTTTATACCACAGTGGCTTCAGGACAAGAAACTGAGGGGGTCATTACTGACCAACTGGTTAAAGTTCATCATTGCTCATATAGAATGCCTCTGTAAAGGTCGGACACTTAAAAAGAACCCACTGGAAGTGAAGAGGGCTGTGGTATACCAAGCTATTTTTAGCCTCAGAAAAGGAGGTCAGCAAACAAATGCTCAGAAATTATCAAAACACCACAAAGGACAAATACTTTCAGATCAAGTGAGATATCTGTTGCTTACAAAAATGTCTGAGTGTGATGATGTGAAAACCAAGTAATTGTCTTAAGTTTTTATACATTGAAGCACAACAAAATCCTAGTGGAACAATCAGAGCAGAGCTAGTGAAGAATTCCCTAAGTTTTACAATGTAGCAGCATTGTTAAATTACTTGAAGCTGCCACAGCACAAGAGGAGGCAGCACAGCCAAGAGGCACATCACATAGAATGTAGCGGGAGACGGATTATTTTGTATTTGAAATAAAATTTAAAAATCCCAGTGGGACTGTGACATTCAATCACCCCTTGGGAGGTGTGCCTGACTCTTGCCATATTTTCAGTTGCATCATATACTTATGAAAGTTGGATGTTGAATAAGGGAGACACAGAGAAGAATTGGCGCTTCTGAATTACGGTGCTGGGGACGAACATTGAATACACCATTGGACTGCCAAAAGAACCAACAGATCTGTCTTAGAAGAAGTACAACCAGAGTGCTCCTTGGAAGCAAGGATGGCTAGACTGAGCCTGATGTATTTTGGACATGTTGTCAGGAGGGACCAATCCCTGGAGAAGGACATCATGTTTGGAAGAGTGGCAGGTCAATGAAAAAAAAAGGAAAACCCTCAACTAGATGGACTGTCACAGTGTCTACAACAATGGACTTAAACACAAAAGATTGTGAATGTGCCTGGCACAGTGTCAGGGAGTGTTTTGTTCTGCTGTACATAGGGTCATTGTGAGTCAGACCCGATTCAATGGCACCTAACAACAAGTTACCATATGCTGCCTTGACTGATTTGATTTTTCTCTTCTATCTTTCTATAATGGGAGTAGAGGACATTTCAAAGTATTTTATTCTTCTCCTTCTATATAGCAGCTTATTTTATGCGAAGCTTTCACTTAAAAAACAAAACAAAAATTCATGTTTACACTGAGAAACCTGTCCTGTATAAGAAAATGTTTCCCTGACTATAAGTCAGTGGAAACAGAAGTTAATCAGAACAGACGAGAGCCCAGCTTCTTCTTCAGAAATGTCTCATTCATCCTATGATAAAAAGTCACAACCAATAGAAATACATGCTTGCCATTTTGAAAATACGAAGTTTAACAAGTTCTACAGCCATACCACCCTGGGGTCTGATCTTGTCAGATCTTGGAAGCTAAGCAGGGTTGGGCCTGGTTAGTCCTTGGATAGGAGACTGCCTGGGAATGGGTGCTATAAGCTTGGGAGAAGGATCTGGCAGCCCAATCCTGAAACAATCAGCCATTGAAAACTCTATTAATAGCAGAGAAGCACTGACAATAGTGTCGGGCATGGCACAGCGTTGGGGAGTATTTTGTTCTGTTGTACACAGGGTCCCTATGAGTTGGACTGGAATTGAGGGCACTTAACAACAAGTTTAACAAGGATTATATATAAGTATTTAAGAGTCTCTGGCTGCCATCAGCTCCAACTAGTCCCTTATTAATAATTCATATAGGTCTTCCTTCTTTAATGGTACGTTCCATGTTCTACAAGTGAACTCTATTAGCTTATGTTAATAATGGCCACTTCTGGATGGCAAAATTATAGATGGTTTTCATTTTTATCTTTATGTTCATTTACATTTCCTACATTTTTCAAAAGCCTGTATGTATCATTTTGTAAAAGTTACTCTAAAATTTGCTGAGATCAGTGTTGAATGATATTTTCTTGATACCTTGAACAAATATAACTGAAAAGGTGACACTCCAAATGATAATCAAAATACAATTAAGAATCAAATTATAGTAATAAATGCTAGACCATGTTTTGAATTTTTATAGCCAACTGACTCCATACATATGCAGAATAGATGGACATACACTGACTTCTCCATCTTTAAACTGAGGTGACTATATAGTGGTAGTGCAATGGGGTATCATCACATTTTAGGGATGGGGCTGAATATTCAGACAAAATAGAGACAGATAGGATCACATTGTGTTTCGTAGGGTTTTCCAGATTACAGAGTGGACACCTAACTTCACAGACCAAACTAATTCTTTTTAATTGGCTTGAAATAGAAACAGAGGTGGAGAGAAGAGTAGTGGCGAAGAAGTAGCACCTTCCTCAAGGATTAGAATTCATTTGGAAAATTGGAAAAGCAGCTGTTCCTGGAGGGGCAAGACATAATTATGCATTAAACTCCCTCAAATTGTTTTCATCCATTAAGAACTTTGGAATTCTTGACTGCCTTCTTAGAATAAGTGCACCCACTAATAAGACCTATGCACTGCTATGGAAGAAAGAATTTACCCAAGTAAGCTAGAAACCATAAAGTGATTTTAAATACCCACAATAGGTGAACTTTTCACAACTCTCTGTTGTTGTTGTTGTTTGTTAGGTGCTGTCGAGTCAGTGTCCACCTCACAGTGACCCTGCATACAACAGGTGAAACACTATTGCCAGTGCTTCTCTGCTATTCATAGGGTTTTCAATGGTGGATTGATTTTTGGGAGTGGGTTGCCAGGTCCTTTTCCCAAGCCTATAGCACCTGGTGTTCCCAAGCAGTCTCCCATCCAAATACTAACCAGGACCCAACCTGCTTAGCTTCCAAGAACTGACGGGATCAGATGCCACAGTGCTACAGCTGCAGGTTTCCTCTGTTTAGGTGTTTGCTAATGGCCCAATTCAATAATTCAATAATACAACATGCAAACTATGAATAGCAAGTTTGGGTGATTTGGTTTTGGTATAGAAGCATGGTCTCTTGGCTCCTAATTTAAAAAAGAGAATAAGCAAAAGGTTGATTGAGGACTAAACAAGAACATTTCACAAACAGGATCATGGTTCTTAGCCAACAGGCATTCTTTATAACACAGCCGAAATCCTGAATATAAAGGTCTTCATGATTTTTATTAGGGAACAGATCTTAACAACCTACATAACAAAGAATTTTATCAAGGGTTGTCACTGACAAAAAGTACTTTAGCAACCAGTTTCTTAAAAACTCATTGTCATGGTTTGAATATAAAGGGTTCCCCAAAAGTTATGTGCTTTACCATTGGGTCCCCAGTTTGTGATACTGTCTTGGGAGGCTGTAGAACATTGAGAGGTAGGTCTAGCTTGGCAGAAGTGAGTCATTAGGGGGCATGTCCTTGGAGGTTTTTACTCTGGACCTGTGGTTCTGCTCTCAAAGATGTAACGTCATCTACCATGAGGCCTGCCTTCTGCTGCTACCACACCTGCCCTGCCATCATTACGGAGAGTTCTTTTAAGTGTAAGCCCTCAATAAATCTCTTTCCTCCCTTAGTTTGCTTCAGTAGGTTTTTCTGCTACAGCGCTGGAAGTTATTAACACAAAACTGGTACAGAAAGTGGGGTTGTTGCTGTATAGAAACCTAACAGGGTTCTTAGGCCTTTGGAACTTGTTTGCAGAAGGAGTTTGGAAGTTTGGAGAAGCAAGCAAGAGAAACCCAGGAGGGCTTCAGGGGAAGTTCTGGTGAGAGAAAGGAACACTCTTGCTTACAGAAATGCAGGCAGGGCCCACAGTGTTTCAGAGGAAAATGAGGACTCTATTGGGCACTGAACTAGATACCATTTATGTTACATTCTGACAAAAAGCTTATATATATATATATATATATATATATATATGTATATATATATATATTCTGCCTTTGTCCTAAACACTTGAATGAGACTGAATTTAAAAGTAATGGACTGTCCGGCACAGTGACACACACTTGTAATCCTAGTGACTCAGGAAGCAGAGGCAGGAGGATTGCAAGTTTGAGGCCAGAGGCATCCTGTATAACTTAGTGAGATCATGTCTCAAGATCAATTTTTAAGAAAGGGCTGGGACTTCAGCTCAGTGGAAGAGTACTTGCAAAGTATGCATGGGACCCCAGGTTCAGCCATCCAGTACCATTAAACAAATAAAGAAATAAAAGCAATGAGCTAATTCACCTGGTGAAAGAAATATCACAAGGACAACCAGGCACAGTGGTGCATGCCTATAATCCCAGGGACTTGAGAGGTAGAGGCAAGGGATCACAGGTTCAAGGCCAGAGGCAGGCTGTATAATTTAGTGAGACCTTGTCCCAAACAAAAAGTAAAAAATAAGCCGGGTGTGGTGGTGCACACCTGTAATCCCAGCAACTCAGGAGGCAGAGGCAGCAGGATCACAGATTTGAGGCTAGAGGTAGCCTGTATAATTTAGCAAGACCCCAATTCAAGATTTAAAAATTTTTTAAATGGGCTGGGCATGCCGCTCAGTGGTAGAGTGCTTGCAAATTATGTGTGAGGCCCTTGGTTCAAACCCCTAGTACCACAAAATAACAAAGAAGAAGGAGAAGGAAAAGGGGAAAGGAAAGGGAAGGGGAAGGGGAAGAGGAAGAAGAAGAAGAAGAAGGAGAGGAAGAAGAAGAGGAAGAAGAAGAGGAAGAAGAGGAAGAGGAAGAAGAAGAGGAACAGGAAGAGGAGGAGGAGGAGGAGGAGGAGGAAAAAGTAGTAGTAGTAGTAGTAGTAGTAGTAGTAGTAGTAGTAGTAGTAGAAGAAGAAGAAGAAGAAGAAGAAGAAAAAGGAAAGAAAAGAAGTATCATGAGGGTAATGTGATACAGGCAGTATAGCACGGTTGTTGCTTGTTGTTTTTAGCCAGACTTATGAGGAAAATATGGAGCAAAAGACACAGAAATAAAATCTTTCAAATGTGCAGTTTAAACAGACAAAAGCTGTGGCTTGTCTAACGTTACTACAGACAGGGCTGGTTCAGGCCAGGAGGCCATAACTGTTAAAGAGATAAGTCCCAGTGAAGGAAAGCCTTGACCTTTTCCTTTTCACTGAGCCACAGGAGTTGGCCAGACCCCTCTCATCTCAGGCCATAGGAAGTGAAAAGGGAGCATCTGAAAAGCTGTATCCTGAATGCATGCCTAAAAAAAAGGCTGCCCTGGGAAATGATTTCTCAGTTTGAGCACATAGAAGCTGCCCCTGACATTGTGATTCAAAAAGTTAAAGTTACCTCTCAAGCTGGCAGCAAAACTTAGCAATGTCCACATGGTGCTGGTTTTGCAGGCATGAAGAATGCAAGAGTTAAGGAGTTATGGAGGGTGCCACAAAGATTCCCGAAAACAGCCTGCGAGACCAGACAATGAGTGCCAGGGTTAGGTCGCCTGAAGGTTTGATGTGTGAAACTTGGAGGGTGGTGCCTAAGCAGCAATGGAGAACCTAGGATGTTGAAGATATTAGCAATGTGAAATGTCTACTGAGGGAAACTGCCAGCAAGAAATGAGGGCAGCCCAGGAGGGCTCTGTGTGACAAGACCAGAGGGGTGGCATTGGCCAAGCCTGTTTGAGCCCAGATATACCAGATGAAGTCACATGTGCCAGATGCCAGACCTAAATAAACAGTTTGTCTTGTGGGATTTTGGTCTTGCTATGGACCAGTCTTTCTTTTCTGTGCTTCATCCCTCCCTTTTATGATGGGTATGCTTACTTTGTGTCATTGTATGTTGGAAGTATGTACTCTGTTTTTTATTTTGTAGGGGCTCACAGCTAAGTTTGCCTCAAGTCTCAGTGGAAACATTGGACTTGGACTTCTGAACATGGTTGAGACTTGAAGACTCAAATAAATGAACAGAATGCATTTTGCATTATGAGACTGTCATGGACTTTTGGCAGAGAGGGGCAGAGTATCACAGGTTGGCTATAAATTGTTCCCTAAAGATCCTGTTGTTTGGTCCCCAGCTGGTGGTGCTGTCCTGGTAGGTTGTAGAACTTTGGGAGGCCAGTGTAAGTTGTCAGAAGTGAGTCACAGGGGATGGGCCTATGGAAATTTTTTATTCTGGACCTGTAGCTCTGCTCTCTCTCTCTCTCTCTCTCTCTCTGTCTCTCTCTCTCTGCTTCCTACTCATGTAGATGTATGGACTGATCTACTAACTGTGAGCTTCTAATAAATCTCTTCTTCCATGTTTGTTGCAGTTGATTTTTCTGCTACAGTGATAACAGCTGAGTAATACACTCACTCTAAAGTCTAAAATGTAACTCAGCAGTTCTGTTAATAATAATTTTATAATTTGAACATCTGATTTTCAACAACTCCAAAATGAACAAGACAAAGTCTGACAAACAGAATGCTCTAGTCTAACAAAGACAACCCACAACTCATACATGTGCACATAACACCCACAGACACAAAATAGTGGTTATGCCTACAAAACAAAATTACACAATGAGCTATGGCTTCCTTCTACTCCCTGCCAAAAGATGCCTTCTTCAGATGTCCACCCACAGATATTCCAACATAAAAATGAAGACTTATCCAAATATTAAAAAGTCAATTCACATTACACGTTGAAAATGTGTTGTTGTTGTTGTTGTTGTTGTTGTTGTTACTGATGAACAAATCTGCTTGTCATTTCAAGAGTGGACACAGTATGACAGATAATAAGTGCTAGGAAAGACCCCTAATACACTCTCAGAGAAAATCAGAAGACAAACCAATTAAAAAGCTTACTCTCTGTGAAGAGCCTTCATTTTATCTCCATCTCTCTCCGTGACTTAAAAATGTCTTCATCTTTAGAATGAGTATGACTATTTTTAAGTTTTGCTAAAAAATAAGTTGAAACAAGAAAACTTTTGACTTTTTAAAATATATAAATTCAAGTACTGTCAACTTATTATTTACTAAACATACACAAAAAAAGTATTCATTCACCTCATTGCCAAGTACCTAATTGGTCTCAGTAAGTCTTTTCATCGATCACTTCAAGAAAATAAAGATATTAAATTTCTGTTGTAAATATGAGCAATATTGAGAAGCAGAACCATCAGAAAGAAGCAAATCATATACATATAAGTGTCTAAGATTTTCCACTGCCTCAGTTGTGCTGTGAGGGTCGGGCCCAGCTCCAGGAATCAAGATATCCCCTGCATTTCCCTTCCTGAAAGGCATGAGTGGGGTCCTGAACAGAAGCAGAGAAAGACCACATTTCCTACCTTCCTTACAAAGTTGTGGGTATAAAGAGAGGAGCAATCTTCTAAAATAGACCAAGAAATCAGAGTTGCCATAAATGTCAAATATTTCACTGCTTTTCATTCTATGGAGGAAGAAGTATAGTCTCAGCAATGTATGTTTACCCTCTTTAATATTTTCAAACTCAAAGAATAAGTCTCAAATCACAGAATAAAGAATAGAAAACATTCCAGATAATTTGTGCCAATTTAGATGATTCATGCATTGCTTTCCCAGACTAAGTGGTCTATGGCCAGAGTTTTTTAGTCAACAAGGGTGCGGAGAGCAAGACCTAATTACAGATCTGAGTCACTGTCTAGAAGCTCCCTCAGCCTAGTGGGCCATCCCCACAAAGGCACTGCTTCATTTTGAGGTATGAAAACAACCCAAATTTGCAAGTTTCTTCATAGATTAAAAAGAAAAAAAGAAGACATCATTTTACAGGAAACAAAGTAGAATCAGTGATCTGAACTGATTTTTCTAAGAAATTTTATAAGACTTTTTTCCCCTAAAAATCAAATATAACATTAAAGTTGTTTAAGTAAGAAAAGTGAATATAAAGCATATTATACAATCATAACTTAAATATCTTGTGCCTTTATTTAACCTGATATCTAACATGACAATCTATCTTGTACATAGTATGTTGCCTTCCAATTCTGAAGATTTAGTACTTTTTTCCACAGGGGTTTCATAGATTTGTATTTCATTTGTATTTCGTTTCTATTTGGTAGTTAAAATATTCTAATATGGATAACATTGTGTGTGTGTGTGTGTGTGTGTGTGTGTGTGTTCATTCTAAACTCCCTTGTGTGCATAATATCTACCTGAAGTTAAAAAGCATACAAAAATCATATATTACTTATGTGATAAAAGGACAAACAAATGTATGGGAATAATAAAGACCAAACCCAGGATAATGTTACCTTAGGGGTAGAGAAGGGAATTGCTGGAGGACAATGCTGCATTTTTTGTTTTGTTTTGTTTTAAACTAATTTGGTGCAATTGGTAAACATTCAATTTCTCTAGTGAGCTGTTGGGGAGAAATACATATGGATATTTGTCATGCTACTCCTCACAATTTTTAAATTTGATACAGTCATGTAAATTTTTGAAGAAGAAAACAACTGAGTTAGAAGTACAGGTATGGACTATTCTAGGAAAACACAAAGAACAGGTTTGCCAAGGCCAGTATGTATTTTTCAAGGAGAAGGTAGTCCAAGGCCCTTATCAGCATTCATAGCCTAAGAGAGCTAAGCAGCAAAACCTTTTTTTTTTTGGGGGGGGGGGGGGGGTAGGGAGATAATCTGAAAGTGATATATTTTATTCCCTTGTTTTTGAATACTAAATCACTACCCACTAACTGTTAAGCATGGAGAGGATGCCAGTCAACACCAACACACTGTGCTGATTTAATTTAATGGTATTCTTTTGCCTCACTTTGCAATTACTTCCACATTCCCCAGGGAGAAACTAATGGATTACTAAAAATAAAACAGAGATTAAGCGAATTACTTCAGATGTTTTGGCTCCCAACTCAAACTGGCTTAAGCAAAAAGAAAATATATTGGCTCAAATATTGGATGTCCAGAGAAGGAGCAAGCTTCAGGGCTGGTTTCCTTGGACTCTGGACTCTGTCCTCCACCCTGTGTGGCTTTTTGCTCAGGCTTGGAGCCAGCAGACTACAGCCACACCAGACCTCACACTAGCACATAACATCCAGAGGAAAGAGGCAGCAGCTTCCTGGAGCTCTGTCTTAAGTATAAGAAGACTTCTGCCAGAAGCTCTGGGAAAAGCTGCCTTGGGGGTCTCACTGGCTAGAACAGGATTGCGGAACTGTCCTTGTGACCTTTCCCCTGGCCAGGAAGCACCACACTGGCTGATGGAGCCAGAGTTGGAGAGTCAGTAACGGACAAGGCAGGATGGAATCATCCCTACTTGGGGCCCATCTTAGAACTGCAGTAAGTTCCTCAAACGCATAACATGTAGAATAGATGCAATGCATAATGTGGACCCAACCATAATGACACTTGGTTAGCACTTCCAGGGAACAGCCTAAGCAATAACTGTGTATCCAAACATAATAAACCACTATTTTGATGTATTTGTAAGTAAAACTAAAGACTCAAAAAAGAGAGGACCAAATGAGTTGATGTCATCGAAAAAAATAGATTAAAACTTTTTGTTTGTTTGTTTCTGTATTTCCATCTCTCCAATCAGAAAATTTAAACACAGAGGGTGAGGGTGTAAATCAATAGCAGAGCAACTGCTTAGAAACAAAGAACGTTAAACACAAAGTAAACATTTTGCAAGTATGCTGAGTACAGCTTGGTACTTACTATATTCTTGTGCCATGGCCAAGAAACATAGACAGCAGCATCCACATTAATGATGTATAAACTAGGGGGGGGGAGAAAAAGGAAAAACTGTTAAAGAATATGAGAAATGTCACTAAATATAGTGATTGCAACCTGTGACTGAAGTCTTATCTTTGCTCTGAAAAAAGCAAACCGGTCTTCCTGAAGGAATCATCTGTACTTAAATTCGACATTAAAGAAAATGCCTGGGGGGCGGAGTCAAGATGGCGGACAGATAACACAAACCTTCTGTTCCGGAGCAATAAGAAGCCTCGATTAGGGGTTTAAAAATCAAATTGAATAAATAGAAACAGAGATAATTTAGTTTGAGAGATAGAGAATGAAACTAGGCGTACACTGAAATCAAGGATTAGGCTGCAGAGGAGCTACACAGTGGCCAGCAGTGGGACCGCCGCCATTTCGCCATCACACAGGGAGCGGATAGAATCCCAGAGACTTGGAGGGGATTTCGCGCACACGCACCCACGGGCCCGGACCCAATACGGAGTGCAATCTTGGCAGCACACTCTTACCACGCCTGCGGGACACAGACTGCAGTTCCTAGGTGAGTCACCATGAGGGGGCACACAGACGCCCTCCATAGGGGCCGCGGAGAGAACGGGGGAAGCCGGTGCCAGCGATCCGCGTCTACAGCTGAGACGCGGCTCCCTCCCTTCTGTTGCGGCGGGTTAGGCCTACGGTCGTGAACTCCACAGAAATTTGGGCACACACATACCCGGATCCCAGACACATCAGAGGTGAGCCCAAATCACCCCACTGTGCTGCCGAGAGGTCTGGGGTTTGTGGAGGTGGCTAAGTTGCGCATGGGCCGGGGAGCTCCTTTTCAGTGGAAACTGGCAGCGCAGCTCGCTGCTGGTGGAGAACTTCCGAGCGCGACCACAGCACAGGACAAGGCTGTGGGGACGAAATCTCTGATCTACGTGGGACACGGAGAACTTCAGGGAAGACCCCACAGGTTCCACTGCCTCTGGAACAGTACAGTAGTCGCGGAGTGTTTCGTGGAACAGTCTCTTTGGGCACTTGGGGCCCCAATTAAATCCAGATTGTTATGAAGAGCTTGGCTATATGGACCCAGTAAGACCGATGGTTACTGCGGATTGTGTGGAAATACTGCCACCCTGAGCTCCATTGGGAACATTGCACCCTGCATTATCGAATCCACTTGGTCGAACTGGGTGTAATAATTGGTTCAGACTCCATCCTCAAGATAATATGTTTTTACTGTTAACAGGGTCTTGAGCCTGCTTCCTTTGTGGAAGCTGGACTGACACTCTGTGGCCCCAGCCCATACATTTTTGCTTTTTGAGATAGGCTCTTGTTGGGCTGCACAGATTTTGGGCTTGAGACCCTCCTGCCCCCATCCCGCAAGTCACAGGGAGTCCAGGCGTCCTTCACTGCACCTGA